>KV743674.1:0-168450 GCA_000468175.2 Phytophthora cryptogea
TGTGGTGGATTCTAGGTTCAAGCTAGCATTCCGCCGCCAGACATGTAACCTCAAGGTTGCGACTAAACAGTGATCGGCTTGGCCATCACAGACATTACCATGAGGATCGGATGCATCAGGATCCCTCTGGCCAAGCACATCCAGAATCACTGGATGTCTAAAATACATGGAGCTCGTAGGACAGGTCCCCAGAGATCCAAGTGGAATCTTTGGTGCCTTGCATATTCCCTTCTCTGCTGCCATTAGCAAGGAGGTTCTGTTTTACATCAGAGAAGGAGGGGTTGTGACGACTTCCCTGAACTCTCACTTTATATTCTGTTAGCTACTACAGAAGCAACCAATACATTAGGCTACGAAGTTCCTGCAGGTTCGCCACCTGCCCTGCCTGGTGTTCAAGTTGTTTCTCGATTCCGGAAACACCACAGTATCGTTGTACGCGATGCCGAATCCAGAGAGAACCAAACCAATGCGAGCGTCGCTCAGGACAGTTCCTTGATCTTGGAGACTTCGGAAGAGAGAGACCATTTCAGCGTGGGCAAGCAACAAGTTGTGAGCTGCTTCGTACTCGTCCCTGTCCGTCCCAGTGAAGATGTAGAAGATGTACATGTACGAGAGCGGTTCGTTCACCGTCGACCAGAACTTTACTTTTTGACCAAACTCCGTGAAAATCAGCTCGGCGTAGTCTTTGAAGTGGTCGATGATCGTCGTGTTCAGGAGGTCCCCAGCCGAGTACAATTCGAGCGGCATATCCCAATGGAACAGTGTGAGTAAAGGCTCAATGCCATGTGCGACAAGGTCATCCACGAGTGAGTGGTAGAAAGCAAGTCCTTCGGGGTTTGGCTGCATGCGCTGGAGCGTGTTGCTCCACGTCATTGCGCGTGACCACGAAATGGAGAAGCGGAGAGATCCGTAGCCATCGCTCTGCATGGTGTCGATATCATCCTTGTAGCGGTGAAAGAAATCGTCAGCGACGTTGGCACAGCTTGGAAACGAGTCCGTACCGCAAATTTCGTCCCAGACGCTCGGCGTACGGCCCGTTTCGTTCACAGCACCCTCCACTTGGTACGAAGCTGTAGCAGACCCGAAGAGGAAGTTGGGCGGGAAGCACTTGGTCGTGGAGGTAGCACCGCCGTTAGAACCCGAACTCTGGGCTATGCTACCCGAAGAAGTGGAAGAGCTTACGCTCGAGCCGGTTGCAGTGGCATCGCCGCAGGTTTCACCAGCAGTAGCAACTGCAGCGCACCAGCAAAGTGCTGCACCAATTGCTTGAAACCCGAATCGGGTCATTGTTGATCTCGTCGAGGTGCAGGAAAAAGTTTTGAGATAGGCGGTTGTAGTCGAAGGCAAATTGAAAAGTGAGATCCTTAGCGCTGCACGGTGTCTTGGTTACGGTAGCACTGCTAAACATCTTGCCCGTAAAGCTTACGCAGTTAGTCCCGTGTGACCACTTCAAACAAACTGCATGGAGCGTGGTTGAAGTGTGTGATCCAACACAAGCTTACGCACTTTGCTGATTACGGTGAAGGTAAAAAAAAATTTGTAGTTGAACAGGCCCCGACTCAATTGGGCTGACTAAGCAAGACGTGACTCCGTCCAGTTTGATTTCTTCCCGCTCCTGCGGCACAAGCGTCACGACAACGCAGTACAGTACAGCTTTGGTGGAGCTTCTGGGTGATTAGTCCCAATAAGAAACCAATGCCAAGACCTCTTCTGCCGTTGTCTGGTGGTTGAAGCTCAAACTTTTTGCACAACCACAGAATTTGGCTACATTTCTGCTCGACTAGCGTTTTTCTGCTTGGACCCAACACCGGTACACTGTACCCATTCTGCTGGACGTACGCAAAGTTCAGTTTCGACACGAAAGATGACCGCAACACTTGTGCTGCTATGCGCGACATTGGCAGCGGTTGCCATGGCCCCCACGTCAGCCATCGGCCCTTCAAGGCGAGACCGAGGACCTCTTTTCACCACTTCAAAGGTGGTGCGCACGCTGGACGCTCAGAGCTTCGACGCGATGCTCAACGACTCGCAAACCGTTTGGCTCGTGGACTTTTATTCGCCCTGGTGTCCCCACTGCCGTCAGTTCGGCCCCCAATGGGAAGAAGTGGCCAACGTTTACTCTCAAGTAAGTACGATCCAAGTGGGGGCAGTGGATTGCACGAAACAGAACGACGTGTGCGACCAAGAGGGTGTCCATTCGTACCCTGGAGTCAAGATGTACCACGTGACGGAAGAAGCGATTACGATGCCCCATGGAGGACACGTGTACGCTAGACAAGTGGCCAAATGGATTGAGGAGACTTTGAAGGAGAATGACATGCAGTCCGGCGTGGATATTGATGAAGTGTACCCTCCTCGGAATGCTGCAGTGCGTGAGGACCTCAAGAAGAAGGAGTTTAAGTTCGGAGACCCCGTGGAGCCCACACACGACGATCGATCGGCGGATGTTCAGCTGAAGAGACTGAGAGATGCAGGAGCCACGGCGTTACTGACGTTTGAGGACGGATTTTTCATGGGCATGGCTGTGTTGGAGGGAGAACGGTACGATGCTGCGGTTACGTGGGTGCAGACACTGGCGGACGCCTTTCCGATGAAAGAAAATCGGGCAGCGTTTGCAATATTGGTGGGTGAAATGAAGCTACAGGAGAGGTGGAAACAGGCAGAATGGAATGAATTGCTGACGAAGTGGAAGGCATCGGCGAATGCCATGAGCTACCCAGCAAATTTGTTTGTTAACAAGGACGAGTTGGCCTTGTGCACGACGTTTACGTGCGGACTTTGGACACTCTTTCATAGCATTACAGTGAGTGACGTGAGGGACCAATCGACTTTGATGCAGAGGAGACCAAGTGAGGTCATGGCTGCGATTCGTCTTGTTGTCAAGTATTTCTTTGGATGCGAGGAGTGCAGACGCCATTTCCTGAAGGCGAACCCTGAGAGCATGGTAAGGAAGCTGGCGCTCAGAGATGAAGATGGTCCTCACGCTGTTGCATTTTGGATCTGGACGATGCACAATACTGTGAACAAAGTGCTCGGGAAGCCGATGTGGCCGACACAACAGTCCTGCCCGAATTGTTACGCTGTGAACGGCCAGCCGCTGTCCTTGGATCCAGCACAACTCGACGAAGAAGACATTGTCGGCTACATCAGAAGCGTATACAAGGTTGAAGGCAAGCTCAAGCTAGAGCAGCTTGCCGGGTTGAGCGCTACATCGATGAGCAGCTTCTCTTTGATGGCCGCCGTCATTTTCTTCATCACGCTGGCTGTCTTGTTCCAGCAGTTCAAACACCGTTTTGTCAATGTCAAAGAGTTGAAAACTCGCGACCACATCGCATAGTGCTCGCATGAAATTTAATGCATTTGAAGGATATCAATGTGAGATGCGCGCGCACGAGGGTGCCCGCACCCCAAGTGCAAGAGCTTGAATGCGTACCGATTTTTTTCTCAAATGTCTTGTTATCGCTGGAGTAATTTGATCGAGCAACGCCAAGCTGCCTGTGTTTGCCACAAATGATATTGCAAGTTTCGTTCAGTAGCTCATAAAGGAGAAGGGCCATAGGTTCAAGTCGACGACATTTTTTGAGACCTTCGCTGCTATCCACTGCAGGTACCAGGTACGAACGACCTGTTCGTTTTTTTTGTGTACAGTTAAGCGGATGCAAATAATGATCGAGTTCTGCCTAGGACCAGCACGCGCTGGGTACACTTGCCAGTATTGGCGTTTCATGGAAGAGGTCCCTGAAGCTGCAAAAGCTGGATAATGTGGTTGTTTCTGAATAAGGTGAGGCGGGCTTCTTTTCGTTAATATCTTTGTTTCTGTCCCGGTGGTCCCGATAGCAGCAGCATTGCTCATTTTTCCAGCGAGTGCAGCCATGCCGGGCAAGGACGAATCACAGACCGATACGGATCTGACAAATGCTGAGTTCATTCCGTCATTTTATTCGATCAACGTGGGCATTTATCGTTTCCGTGTAGTTATCGGTACACTACTTGTTGCATGCTTCATTATTGTGGTGATGGCGCTGGTGTTTGGGGGAACCGGATTGAAGGTTGACTCTTTTAAGGCCGCTGGTGTGAATGAGGATCAACAGAAGAACATGCTGGACAAGTACAACACAATATCCGGTGCGCTGGCCGCTTTTGTGATGAAGCCTTTGAACATGTTTTTGGAGATGGTGATTGCGGTGGCTTTTATCTGCGTCGCGACAGGATACAGTGTTCATCACGAACGTCGACGCAGATGTATTGTATTGGTTGTGATCGGCGTCGTGGGCTACATGATGAACATTGGCTTCAGTGCGCTAAATATGCAAGTGATTCCTGGCGAAGTTCATTCCAAGATCAACTCAGCCGATTTGTATTTTCAGAACGACTACAAGGACGGCCAGCCTTTGGATGGGAACAAGTTTGTGACAACGACGTGGGATCCAAGTTTTCGTGAAGATGCATCTGAAAATAGTGTTCAGAATACCATTTTGCGCAATTTGTTTTTTCCGATTGAAGAAGTTCCGACATGGTGTAAACGAAAAGCTTTAGATCTAGGTTTGAAGCCATATGGACCCTCGCTTGGTAGTGCTTTTACTCGATATGGTTTTCCGACTCGGTCTTGGCAAGGAAAGGCACTCCAGCAGGCTGTCGAGCCCAACACTTTGACAGTTAAAATGAGCAGTGATGAAGCCAGTCTTGGATCAGATGATAGTCTTCCAATGAACAAGTCCATAGCTACCAATTTGGTCGTATACGCCATGCTAGTGAGCAACAACATGCTCGGTTGGTGGAAACCAGAAGATGATGTATGGGGTCGTCAATCTGACAATGTTTACAATTTAAATTTTACGGGGCGGCATGGCATGGCAGAGTATTTAAACCTGACTACGAGTACGTCGCCCAACGACACATTCATAAGAACGGCCCACAACGTTATTGTCGACTACTACAACAAGACAAGCGCTGCTAACACAACCGATGAGCTGTCCAAAATCGAATTCTCGCACGTGGCCCTGTCCGACACAATCGCGTTTGATGCATTGACAATCGAAATCCCCACACAACATTTTCGGAGGCGGAACAATGCTAATTTAACCATCAGCCCGTTAGACTTTCCGCTTTTTCGTTTATTTTGTAATACCGAGTCGTGCGTCATACCACCTGAAATGCTGAGATCAATTACTGGTGTAAAACCGATGCCCACAATACATCCACGAGTCCAGGCCCTTGCCATTTGTGTTAACGCCAACAGTGAAGAAGACGTGATTGTGGACTTTAACTACGGTAACGCGAGCGAGTATTTACAGTCATGCGACCAGAAATCCAACTCGTCAATGATCGTCGTCAGTGTTGGTAAACGAATCGAAGGTGACTGGTTTGGAGGTGTTACACAGGAGGTGAGAGAACAGATTGTTGACGACGCACGCACCAAGTATGGCTCTAACTGTTCAGATATCGTGAACAAGTTTTTATCTGGTCGAATAACTGTTGTAGAAGCTACAGATGAATTGGTGGAAGTACTTCCAACCGAAATACTACTAAGTGAAGATGGAGCTTTTGAGCTATTCTCCATGCTTCGGGGTGGCCAAATCACCAACGCTCGCGTCGTGTATTCTCTTACTGTGGGCCGCCTTTCGTGGAGAGCAGAGAACCTGTCCACGACGTACAAAGCGGACTGCGCTGTTGGCGATTGCTCTGGTCTTCGATTTCCTCTTGAGAGCACGAATAGTTCGTCACCAGATGAGATTTTGCTTGTCAGTGCCGAAAACATTCCGACGGAACAGCTCAGCCCGATCAACCTAAACGCTTTTTATTATAACGTGAGTGCGTCTGACTGGAAAATTCTGGTGTCGGTTTTCGAGGAGGCCCGAGAACCAACCATTATAAACAAAACCCCGCTTGTTGTCATCCCACGAAACTTTCAACGTCAAGACCCCAGCTTTAAGAGTCATATGATCACGCAAGGTGAGAGTGCGTGCGGCGCATTTGTCGACAGGTATCTAAATCACATCGAGAAAAATCACCTTTATATGGAGCGCACGCTCCAACCCGCGTACACGGCTGGACTTTACTTTCTGCTACAAAACGGCGTAGTACACGACGTGGTACACCAAGAAGGTAATTCAAACAAGACTCTGAAGTTTGACGGAGACACACATGAAATGGATGTTCGCGCGTCCATCCCAACCATAAGTCTGATAATCGCGATCATCGGGTGTGTTCTCATGGTTGTTGGCGGTGTTATCGTCACTGTGCTGGGGAGGCAAACCGAATTAGCGCTACTCGACCACGTCTCACCGCATACGGTAGCCGAAGCGATTATAAACGAAGAGAAATTTCCTCATCGCATGCTACGCCTGCAGTTGAGAGATACGTCTACGGGTGAGTTGCAAGACGTCCTAATGAACCAGCTCCGGATCCAGAGCATGGTACTGATGAATGTGGACGACAAGTCCCAGCAGTTCGTTGTCGGTGGGGATGAATTTTTAATCATGGAGACGCCCAAGACTCCGAAGGATTCGCAGCTTGACATGGAGGATGATAATGCGTGCATCGAAATACCTGCCAGTCTGTAGCTCAACGCATGAATTGCACTCTCAAATTGCTAGATAAGAGATTTAACAGAGTTCAACGACTTTCAGCAACGGGCTGTTATCGACGTTTGTCGTTCTGTTGCTTCACTGCTGAGTCTTGTTCACTTCCTTGCGATCTCAGAGAAAAAAAACTATCCCAAACCCAGCAATCTCCTGATCTGTTCGTACTTGTTCAACTCACTTTGACTTGTTATGATAAACAAAATCCACCGGATGCCACTCGTATTCTGCTGTTAATGCTGCCACAGAAGGTAGGTGGCAAGTCCACACGTCGAATGTGAACGCTTCTGGCCGTATTACTGGCTATCACAACAAAAGCACTTCAACGTGTGTAGCCATTTTAAACATGGCTACATTCGTGTTGCGCGAATGTATCCACACAGTCTAGGAAGCAGCATGACCATGATGAGGACGTCTCTAGCTCTGCTCGTGTCGTGGACGTCGCTCCTGCTGTCCATCGCCTCCGCCTTCTCGCTGCTGCGACACGACACGAGCCCGCTCTTCACCAAGTCGTTCCAAGTGCACTCGCTCACGTCCCAGACGTACGGAAACATGCTGCAGGACGCGGACACGGTCTGGCTCATCGACTATTACGCTCCGTGGTGTCCGCACTGCCGCCACTTCGCTCCGGAATGGGAAAAAGTCGCCAACTTTTACACAAAATCGGACAACGTCAAAGTGGGAGCTGTGGACTGCACCAAACACAGTGAAATCTGCAACAACGAGAACATTTTCGGGTATCCAGGCGTGAAGATTCATCATGTGCCTGCAGACACAGAGAAGGCTTTGGCGATGCCCAGAGGAGCGAGGAACAGTAAAGGAGTGATTGCGTGGGCTGAGAGGCTCATGGAGGAGCACGGCATCAAGTCTGGGGTGAGTACGGAGGACATTGCGGCCCAGTTGAAGGTTCTGCGGGATGATGGCGTCGCTGCAGCTGATGGGGACGACAACGAAGTGGAGAGAGATCAGTCGCTGCAGATGAAGTACAAGCGTCTGCATGATGCGGGAATCGCATCGGTGTCGATGTTTCAGAACGGGTTCTTTATGGGGTCGAATGTGTTGGAAGGGGAGAGATACGAGGTGGCGTTGATGTGGGTGGAAGCGTTGGCAGCAGCATTCCCGTTGGAGAAGAACCGTGAGGTGCTGAGGATGCTGGTGGGGTCAATGAGGACAAGTAACCATTGGAATCATGCAGACTGGAAGATGCTGATGAGTCAGTGGAAAGAGGCCGCGAGTGATAAGACATTTCCAGTGAACTTGTTCGCGTCTAGTGAAGACAAGAGTTGGGCGTACTGCAAGACGTACACATGCGGGTTGTGGACACTTTTTCACAGCATCACGGTGAGCGAGGTGAAGGAAACGCCGACGACGGAACCTTGGAAGCCCAGCAGGATCATGGCAGCCATAAGGCTTTACGTGAAAAACTTTTTTGGTTGTGAGGAGTGCCGAGAGCATTTCATGTTGTCGAATCCAGAGAGCATCATCGACGAGCTCGCTGCAAGCGATAGCGAAGGGCCTCACGCTGTGGTAATGTGGATATGGAAGATGCACAACACGGTGAATAAGGTGCTCCAGAAGGACCTATGGCCTTCGAATAGAGAGTGCCCGATCTGCTATGTGGAAAACGGGGAGCCGATATCGCTGGACCCTGTGCGGCTTCATGAAGACGAGATCGTGGCGTATGTCACCAGCGCATACAGTCACGACGAGGAGGATATTTACGCCATGAATGCGGCGCACAACGGCACGCTTGTTGCTCTATGGTCATCGATGGAAGGCTTTAGTGCTCTAGCAATGGTGGTAGGGTTCTTTGCGCTGCTGGCTTTCGCGTACAAGACGAGGAGACACCGTACTCCGAACCGGAAGATACTCTTGACGCGAGATCACACCGCATAGATATCAACGCTTGATGAAATACAAGCATTCCTGGTAGATTGCGACTTTGGGCTGGGACATTCCGGTGCTGCAACGCGTATTTCACGCCTTGTTGACGTGTGCCTGACCTCGATTGCGTCATTACACGACTGCAATGTACATGTACATGTACAATATCATAGGACTAGCATTTCATTAGTCTTGAGCAATGCTGCTGTAGGAAGTCGAACGATCTTGCTGCTGCTCGCTGTTCGAGCGCACGACACCATACGCAGTTCTGTGCAAGTTTCTTAATCTCCGGCAGTCTCACAAGAAACTTCCTCCTCGTCAGTCGTCGCCACAAGTTCAATCGCATTGCTACCTGCCAGTGGTCAACCAACTCGTGGATTAGGCAGAACCCCAAGTACTTGTTGCTGACGTACGTCCACTATCGCATGACTCCGTTAAAGTGCGAATTGCGCACTTCCAGCGCACTCGCCGGCTTCAAGGACACGCTCAGTATCGAAAAGGTCGGAAGCTCCACGCGTCCTAACCCCAAAGAGATTAAACTGCCATGAAGACGCTGGTGCTGCTCGCAGCGGCGATGGCCACGTCCATGACAAGCGCTCGTCAGGCGCGCGACAACAGTCCGCTCTTCACGACGGAGCAGTGCCAAGTGCGCACGCTGGACAGTGAGAGCCACGCCGCCATGCTGCAAGACACGGACGCCGTGTGGCTCGTGGACTACTACGCGCCCTGGTGTCCGCACTGCCGCCAATTCGCCCCTGCGTGGGAGAAAGCGGCGTCTTTTTACGCGGACAAGGCCAACGTCCACATCGCAGCGGTGGACTGCACGCAGAACAGCCAAGTGTGCAACAAGGAAGGCATCCTGGGATACCCCACCATCAAGCTGTACCACGTGCCTCCTGAGGACCAGGAGCCTATCAAAATGCCTCCTAAGAGCCGCAGGAACACCAACACGGTGATCGCCTGGGTGGAGGAGCAGATGGAGGCGCACGGCATGAAAACGAGCGCTGACACGGAAGATATCGACGCTCACATTGACAAGATCAACGATGACTGCGAGATGGGCAATAGCAAGAAGACGGTGATTGGTGTGAAGACCAGTGAACAGGTGCTGGACGACCGAAGCACCGAGATGAAGTTCAAGCGGCTCCATGATGCAGGAATCGCAGCCGTGTCGACCTTCGAGAACGGATTTTATGTCGGCACGACGGTGCTGGAAGGAGAGAGATATGACGCCGCGGTGGCGTGGGTGGAGGCGCTGGCAAAGTCCTTCCCGATGGCTGGGAACCGTGCTGCGCTTGCGACGCTTGCAGAGGCGATTAAGAAGCAGAACCGGTGGGGGCAGAATGATTGGAACAAGCTGCTCACGGAGTGGAAGAAGAACGCGACCGAGACGAGTTTCCCGACGACGTTGTTTGAATCGAGCGAGAAGAAGAACTGGGCCTTCTGCTCCACGTACACTTGCGGTGTTTGGACACTGTTCCACACGCTCAGTGTGAGCGAGGTTAAGACTGAAACGGCATTGAAACCCAGCGAGATCATGGCTGCGATTCGGCTGTTTGTCAAGTACTTTTTCAGCTGCGAGGAATGCCAAAAACACTTCATGATGGCCAACCCGGAGAGTTTGCTGGAGAAGCTGGCTGAGAGCGATGCCGAGGGCCCTCGTGCCGTCGCCATCTGGATCTGGAAGATGCACAACAAGGTCAACAAGGTGCTCAAGTACAGTCAATGGCCGTCTCTCGAGAGCTGCCCGAAGTGCTATGTAAATGACGGCGAGCCGTTGGATCTCAACCCTGCGCGGCTGTACGAAGAGGATATCCTCACCTACTTGACGAACGTCTTCGGCCACAAGGACACCGATCTCTTTTTCCTGGAAGCTGCCTCCAGTGGTGCGTGGCCGGCTGCGCTGTCCTTGATGCAGCGTAACAGCTCCATCACCATGGCAGCTGCGGTCGTGCTCCTCATGCTGCCGTTCTTGCTGCGTTCCAAGAAGGCCCCCAAGACTGAGAAGACCGAATAAGCCTATCCATATGCATGGAAACACTCGCCTTCGCTGCCTCAATACAGCCACGGCACAACTCCATGCGCGTAAATAAAAATAAAAAACATAACATCCACTTCAACAACAACTTGAACGCGACTAGCTAATATTCTGTATCCAAGTTTTCACATGCCGTTCGTTAGTTTCATACACGTCATTCAGCAAGATCCAAGTCTCCAAGCTGCAATTATGGCAGCGCGTCAGACCGAGAAGAAGCTGCTGGTGGCTGCGGCCAAGAACGGACTGTCTATCCCATGCGACTCGGACGCCACCAGCTTCCTCCTGGCGCATCCTCGGGGCGCGTACACTGCCGCTCGCACAGTGCAGCAGACCAAAATCTTTGACTACGAGGCGCATATCCGTCGTCTTGGTGTGTTTTTCTCTTTCAAATATTATAAAAAGTAGAGAATTCATTTAGGTTTTAAGGTGGCTGACTCTATTTGGTGACAAAATGGATAAATTACATGGCAGTGGAGTCGACAATCGCCTTGCAGACGGAGAAAAAACTCGTTCCAAGTGCAGTGGAGAAGGAGCTGAGACCCAGGACGGAGGCGACGTTGAACGCGGCGATGCGGGCTTTCAAGACGCAGTACGAGGTGCAAAAAGACCAGGAGTACAAGATTAATGTACTGGTGTGTCCCACCGAAGGGGACGCTGTTGAAGGACAAGTGTTAAGGGATACCGACATCTTCTGCCATGTTGGACTGCTCCCCCCACTACGCTCCGAGATGGTGAAGCTGGAAGTGGCAGGTCTGCCACGACATAATGCTGCAGCAAAAGACTCGGCCTGGGTGAGAGAACGCAAATCCATTTATGACAAGATGGCCCCGGACATGGAGGAGGTGATTCTCATGGATCCGGCCACGCGACAGCTGCTGGAAGGCTCGCAGACCAACTTCTATGTCATTCAAGATGGAGCAGTGTATACGGCGGAGGACGGGATTTTGAAGGGAACGGTGCGGTCGCTCGTACTTGAGGTCTGTGAGGAAAACAGCATTCCAGTCAAGCTTTCGCCTCCCACGCTGAATGACGTGGATAAGTGGCAAGGGTGCTTCATCTCAAGCACCTCGAGGTTGGTGCTCGGAGCAAGATCGTTGGAATATGAACACCCGGATACGAAGAGTGTGATGACGCGATCGTTCCCGACCCACCCAATTTTGGACCAAATCACGACTGCTGTTCGTAATTCCGTGATTGGCAAAAGCACAGAAGTGTTCAAGTGATTTCATATCGCGTTGAAGGTGCATTATCGTTAGCAATCTCTGTTACGATGATCTCACCGCGCTCATCCGATGGATTTTCAGATCCAGCATCGATCGTAGAAATGAAGGTATCGTCTTTCATGGTAAGCTCGTGAGCTTCTTGTGCCTGCTCATCTTGTATCTCCCATGCCTGTACAGCGAGGTGCGAACGTTCTCTTCGCTGTCGCAGAATCTCATGTCGTTTTATCTCGCGTTTCAATTGACTCTGAGCGTCAGCTTCAGCTTTAGCTCGTCGTAAATTGTCAAACCATTGTGTCACTTTTCTCGGTACCGACATTCCTGTCAGCAGCTTCCACCGCACGAGAGGCCAGCGATAAAAACTTTCCAAGACACGTGCTCGGTATCCCCCACCAGCTATCAGCCAGTTGTTCATTGCGGTGGTGGTGGAAGACCGGTCATTCAGCATCGCAAAAGTGCAGCTCAAGCGCATCCAGTCGGCGTCGTCAAGCATCGATGCCGATACGACATTTTGCGTTTGCTGTCGATGAATTGCAGCGACGACAGCTCGGCGCTTGGACGTCAATTCTGATGGTTTGTGTGTTTGGCGTTTTCGCATCATGAGATAAGCATCTTTTGCAAGGACGTACTCGCGTCGCTGAAAGTACCGATCTCCAACTTCTCGCCATGTCTCGGGAGCTTTGATCCACTCCTGCCACGTATTGTAAACATGATGTAAGGATCCTTTCAAGCTTTTCCGGTACGCATCCTCGTATGCTACAGCGCAGAGTCCTCGACTGGACTTGCCTTCCAACTCCATGATTCGAGCAGCAAGAAAGACAATTTCTACTGGTTCCCAGTCGAAAGGTGCGCCATCCATAGTGTGCAATATGTACTCACGACTCTGCTGGAACATTTTTAGCGAAATCATCACTATACCGGCGCGGAAGATCACCTCCGTCAGTCGAGCATACCGAGGAAAACACATAATGATACCACCGAGAATTTCAGCTGCATGCCGATAGTCGCCATTGAGTTCGAGAGCGAAGGCAATTTCTTGTAGAAACGATGGATTGCTGAGAAATACGAGATGTGTACTTGCCTGCTGGAAGAAGAACAACGACTTGCTGAGATATTCCCATTGCGCGCTGACCTCAAACTGCCTCAGAAAGCATCGTCCGAGTTGCCGGATCAAAGCGGGTGGAACATCCAAGTATGACGAAGATACAGAAGTGTTTTCAAATCGAGAGTACTGCATGCTGTGAACAGCCTCGAGAAGGCAAGTGCACGCAGCTTCGTATTGCCCGTTTTGCATGAGTGTAAACCCTTTTCGAGAAGCCTCAGTTCCCCACGAGCGACCTAGAAAATGAGCAGCCACCCGCTTCCATCGATCTCGCGTTATTTGGTTTGTGCTGCCAGGCCCGTTTTTCGGTGGCTCAAGCGTAGGATTCCGTCGGCTATAGATCCGTGCCATGATTGGATCCTCCTCGAAAAACTCGTGATAAAAGAACCTCCGTGGCTTCCTCTTTTTTCGTGGCACCTGGTCTTCGGTGAGTTTGTGCTCGATTGGCAAATGCGCTTCGACGGAGTCGTAGTCAAGTTCCAGAGGAGGTGGTGCTTTGAAACACTCCACGAGCTCTAACAAAACTTCGACGTTCATCCTCAAAAACGTTGGATAGTCAATAACCATGTGACGCAGTGCTGCGGCTTCTTGTGGAGACCATAACAATTTTTCCAGCCGAGAACCTTCTTCCTCCCAGTCCTGCCGCCCCATGGTGATGACATCTTCCCTCATCATGCGCATGTTGCGCTTTTCGCGAATGCGTTTTTCGTGAAGACGAGTCTCAATTGCATCGAGACTTTGAGCTCTGCGGTCCTCCTCTTCCATGTTTTCCCGTTCACGCTTTTCAAGAATTCGATCGAGTTGCAGCTGAGCTTGCTGATGGCGATGCTGCCTGGTTTCCTCATCGTACATCAATTTGCGATTCCTCGCTTCTTGCAGACGGTCCTTTTGTTTGTTGGCCACTTGGTCAGCCATTTGCTGCATTTGTTGAAGTGTTCGTTTGTACTCTTCAGCTTGACGCACAATCTTCCTATTCTCCTGCTCACGGGCATCTTCAATCTGCATTAGCGAAGTTTCGTTGCTCTCGTGACGACGTTCAATGTCTCGAAACCTTTTACGCTCACGACAAAGCTTGAAGTACTGTGTCTTGCGCTCCTTTTCTTCGACAGCTCTACTTAGAGCGTCTTCGTCACGCATCCAATTGTTTTCACGACGTTGTCGCTCCTCCAAAGCCTTTTCCGCCTCCATCTTGGCAAATTGCATTGGATCTAGCGAGTACTTCATCCTCTCTTTCTCACGTTTTACTTCCCATTGTTCTGCGGTTGTATTTTTCTTTTGAGCAAAGTGCCATCGACGGCAGCTCTTGTCTACATCTTCCATTAGCATTCGTTCGTTCTGCTCTCGAGTCAGCTCTTCATGCTTTTGCTTTCTCAAATCTTCCTTCAGTCGTTCATTTTTTCTGAGCTTTGCAGCCTCGGCGTCTTGCTCATTTTCAATTCTCCATCGCATCTCTTCTTCTTCCCTTTCGCGTCTCCATAAACGCTCTTGGGCTTCTGTTTTCGCTGCTTTAGACATACTTGCCCAACGTGATTTTTCTTCTTCATGTGCTAACAAACGTTGGTGCTCGAGTTTGACTTTCTTGTCGGTGTCAGCGCGTATTATTGCTTCCATCTCTCGAAGTTGTTCTTGTGCGTGCTCTTGTAAAAACTTCTCTCGCTTTGATACTTCCATGAGCCGGTCACGTGCTTCGAGTTCCCGACGTTGAGACTCAGCCACTACGTAGCGCGTTTGATACTCTTCCACTAGCATCAATGCATTCTCTTCCTGTTCTCGACGTTGTCGCTTTAGCTTTCGCCGTATCCGCATATCCTCTTCTAATGTCTTCAATGCACGGATGAACTCTCGTATCTCGAGATCAGCACGGTGCATCATTTCACGTTCACGAGCTTCTGAAAGTCTCTCGTTAGTTCGTGCAAGTTCTTTTCTCGTGACTGCTTCGTGAGCTTCACGCTTCTGATCACGTCGAATCCGCTTCGCTTCCAAGAATCGTTCCTTTGCAGCTTGCAATTCCTGTTCACGTTTTACTACTAGTTGACGCAGTTCGTGGACAGCATGAAAAAGTTGTCGACGAGTAGCTTCAATCGGACGGGCAGCATTGCGAGCTGCAATTGCTGCATATTTTGGCGCTCGTTGCTGCCCTCGAGATACGTCGACAGCTACGTGTGTCTCCGTGACAAGAATCAGCATGGCATTCAACTTTGCAGCTAGAGCTCGATCTCCACGCGCAATTTCGTGCAGGCGATGAAAATTCCCTGTTGGTGAAATTGAAGCGAGCAGCACTCGTAACTGCGTTTGAAGCTCGCGTTTGACTGCTTTGCGTGTTGCTCGACCTCGCCAAGCTGCTTGAAGACGTGCTGCATGTATCACCGTTAGCTCTAGCAAAAGTTCTCGTCGATGCAGCCACTTGCGTACACAACTTTGAATCGTTCGAGCAGCTTCCCATTGTGCGTACAACGCCTCCAAGTTACGACGTCGTCGAGCCCATCGCTGACTACGAAAACGAAATACGCGCTGGATATGAATTGCGAATGGAGAGAGAGTTTCAAGACGTTGCTGCTCTTGTGCATGCCAAACCACGTATTCTTGCCAAACCTCCCAGCGTGATCGAAGTCGCCGACGAGCATACAACTTAAACAGCGGTGTAAACTTGTACAGACTGGCAAGACTTGAGGCACGAATTTCTGCAAGCAGAGCGTGAACTTTTGTGTCTTCTTGGAAAGCTTCAAGACGAATTTTGTGCTGCTCTCGAGCGAGAGATTGAAATGTCGTGTCCAGTGGGGCAGCATCAATTCGTCCTTTAGGTTGGTCCTCCATCTTCGATAGAAGCTCGGGTACAGCTGGAGGAGGACGTTTTGGTGGACTTGGACATGGCATCTGAAATTCTTGACGTGGAGCAACAGACGATCGAGGGGGAGGAACTGAAACTGGTGCGATAATCTCTTGGGCAATAACACTTGCAATCGCACCTCGATTGCGAATAGTAGCTCGCTTACTCTGCTCCGTTCGACGTAACTTTAAGTAGTTGATAGGCTCTGGCGACAAGTTCATCGGTCGGAGTTTCTTGACTGGTCCTGTATCAATCGCAATTTTCTTGGTTGGACTTGTGGCTTTGACTTGACCTTGGTTCGCTTCCCGTTGCAACTCATTCTGCTGATGATTTTTGAGAAGCTGCAATTGACGGATCGACTGCAGCTCTCCTGGCCGAATTTGCCATTCAACTTCTGCCATAGGAGGTCGTTCAACATCGTTGTTATCAGTCCATAGGTCGGCGTCGTGGTCCTCTTGGACTGAAACACTATGATGCAACGCGAAGGGTTTGGCTTCATCTTGTGCTGCTATTCGGAATTGCATGACACAGTTGAAAATGACTCAGCAGTCTAAGGCCTGTGCATCGATACTGAACCAATTGTGCTTGTTGATCGCCGACTGAAGCACGTTCTGGAACGAACACCTTGGCTTGAAACGCACTTTCAAACTATTTTTTCTTGGGCTTGGATAATACAAATCGGTGCTGGTTGCGAGATAACTTGTCTGCAGAGAAAGTTAGAGTGTGAGTGGGGTCGTGAGGTGGAGTGGCAATGACTTCGGGGGGTCCGCAGGGTCCGGATGAACCAAGTGAAGAAGAAGAAGCTCTGGAAGATGTTGAAAACGATGAAGAGGATAATGACGTTGAAGAAGAAGATGGAGAAGAAGAGGATGATTATGAAGGTGACGACAACAACGAAGAAGAACTTGGCGAAGATGGAGAAGATGAGGAAAATGAAAACCAGAACGACAATGAGAAGAAAAAGAAGGCATCAAAAAAACAAACTAGCTCGATCAAAGTGTTGGCAGGTGGTGCTGCCTCGTATGTGATACCACCAAGTCGTCCGAAGCCTCAACGACCTGTAGACAGTGAAGATGGAGTGAGAATCACTCAACAGAAGCAACTTGGTCGTGCGTGGGCTGAAGGACCTCGAATTGATCTGGTACACATGGGTTACGTCCAGGAAGACTTTGAGCGTCGACAAGAAGCCGTAGCAAATATCCGAGAACGCATGACGCTCAAGTCGCGACCAGGGTATCAACTTCGCGTTCGCATGCGATGGAATTGCCAAACTCTCACCCGAATGATCCTGCGTAGGCATTTCTTGTGGCTGCCTTGTGTTATCAGTTCACTACCCGAAGCTGTGTGGGATGGAGATATCCTTCAGGTTCATATGCACCTGCTGCAGCGAGCCGATGTGAACATGCGCGACCTCGAGACAGGACAATTGGCTCTCAATGTTGCTATCCAGCAGCAACACGAGCCCATTGCTCGTCTTTTGATTGATCGTGGCGCAGATGTAAACCAACAGGATGATGTTTCACTGCTGGCACCAGTCCACAACGCTATCATCATGGGCAACAAAGCTCTGTTCCGACGTCTGCTCAAAGCTGGGGCCGACATTGAGCTGGCAGACCGAGAAGGGTTTACACCACTGCATTGGGCTTCTGTGCGTGGATATCTGGAGATCGTCGCTCAGCTAGTTGAGATTTCTGGCGCTGATGTGAATCGCCAGGATGCCATGGGCTGGACACCAATGCACATAGCTTGCTTCAAAGGTTACCCGGACCTGGTAGAGTATCTGCTGGTTGAACGACACGCTCGCACCGATGTGGAAGACTGCTACGGCTTCACTCCAATGATGTTTGCTCGTATCGCTGAAAACATGGACATCGTCAAGCGTCTAGACGATTTCGTTGTTCAGCAAGAGACAAAGCGACTCCGAAAGTTTGCGGGGGCTGGACAGCAGACGCACAAGAAGACCAAGAAGAAGAAGAAGTTGTCTTCTCCAAAGCGGTTGTTCTTATCGACCAAGAACTGAGCGAAACTAGTTAAAGGTCTTGGTTGCTTGATTGGTCTCGAAGAATAACGCGACGACGTCCAGGAGGAGGAAGATACTCAATCTCATCACGGTACCTGTCCCGATCCCATCGAAGCACTCTCTCTACAGGCACAATTCGAGCAGTCATTGCTCCGACTTGTGCTAGAATTTGCTTGGACGCAGGTGTCTCCGCTACATCGAAAGCTGTGAGGCCATACATGTTTTTGTGGTTCACGTCGGCGCCTCCATCCTCTGGGTCACGACGCAGTAACAACCGAAGAACGGTTTTCAGTGTTGCAAGTCGCTCGGGCGTCTCCGGTGTTGCTAGTACCAGAGCTGCAATAGCCACCGAATTGTTCCCATCTTCATCGAAGGAGTCGGCTTCAAGGCGGCTCTGCAGCACCAAAAACTCCACCACACTAGGCTGAGCACTCGTGATTGCCCACAGCAGCAAACTGCCAGGTCGCCAACGTTTCGGTACGTCGTTTAAAGGCGAAGCACACGACAGCAGCAGCTTCAGAATGTCCAAGTGACCAGCAGCACAAGCGTAATGCAGCGGAGTAGCCTCTGCAGCATCGAGCATGAGACTATAGCGGAAGTTGGCCGTACGTGGTGCGGTACTCTCCAGCGTCGACTCTGCCTCTGGCAAGTTGGGATTGTCCGGAAGCTTCACGAGTGGCGAGGCCCCATGACGCAGCAGCAATTGCACTGCACCAATCTGCTGGTGAAGAACTGCCGTGTGCAGCAGCGTCTCTCCAAAGGCATTGCACGTTCTGGTGAGCGGGTGACTCGAGGCTTCGTCTCCTCCAATTGCCAGAGCATTTTCCAGCGACTTGACATCCCCCAGCTCAATTGCTCGTTGCAATGGCAATAACCCACCACTTGAATGTGCATCAGGCAGTCGTCCGTCCCTCGATCTTCGACTTAGAAACGCTCGATCTCCAGCTCCCAAGAAGCTCTGCACAAGACACAAGACACAAGTGAATCAATAGCCAGACACCTCCCATCAACTTCACAGTTATCCACGTACATCCACCGTCCGATTCGCGCCTTGACGCAGCTTCTGGTCCGCTGCGAAGGCTCTGGTAGTGAGTGAGTTGCCGTTCACGTGGCGCAGTCGCTCGCTCTCGAGCCTCGCAGCTCGCGCCTCCTGCTCTGGCGTAGCGTCTTCGTTCCAGTCCATGCTGCTGGTCTCAAGGGACGCCCCTTTGCAAGTGGAAAAGGAAGGCAACTGGCCATTGGATCTCGTGTACAAATATCAAAAAGCTACTGTCTATTGAGTTATCGGCGCGTGGACTTCCCTTGAGCCACAAGACGAGGCTGGGCGACATATTAGATCCATCATAAAACACCTCGAGAGGGAGGGATGACACGTCGACGGCAAAGCGAGCAGCAGCCTCTTGCCTACGCGCTGCCGCCCACCAGAATGTTGTTGATGGGGATGTGCACGAGCTTGACGAAGAATCCAATGAAGCCCATCATGAGGAAGCCCACGGACGTGGCGCCGGCGATACGCGCGAACTCTGAAATTTGGAACGTGTCAGATTTAGAACGTGGGGAAATAGAAATTAGACGCGAATAAAAGAACGCACCTTTCCGGTCGGGCTTGTTGCACTTCTTGATGAGGTGGAGGCTGTTCTTGAAGAACTGGTTCAGGGGCTGGAACACGAGCGCGTTGACGTCCGACATGGCGAAAGGAGCAGCGAGTGAGCGGTCGAGGGAAAACGGGGGAATGACGAGTGCAGGAGGCCACGCGGCGTTGCCAGATCGCGAGCGACCTCTTTTCAGCCAATAGAAGGACGAGAAAGAGATCGCGACGTTGCATTGGTCGAAAAGCGTAGCTAATGCCACGTGTGTCAGCGCGCCTGGCTATGGGTATGGTGTGGTGGACATCACTGTACCTTTTCAGTGGTACTATTCGTTCGTTTGAATTTGTTGCAGTTGGCACTAGCGATTCCAAGTCAAGCCATGAAGCGGCGACTAAGCGAGACGACGGACGTGAAGCCCGAGGCGGATGACAGCAGCAGCGACCTGCAGCAGACCGTGGCGAGTCTCGTGGCGCAGCAGGTGGCCAACGTCTTCTTGGCGCCTCTGAGCGGCAGTCGCGGCTTCGGGCGCGTGGCCTTCGCGTCCCAAGAGCAGCAGAGCGTCAACGCGTTCCTGCACCAGAAGCTGGGAAAGGACAGTTTGGCCAGGAGACCCGGGCCTGGCGGGCGCAAACTCACGTACATCGAAAGCTGCAAGGCCATCGAATTGGCCAATCGCGCCTTCGGATTCAATGGCTGGTCGTGTCACATCGTCGAGTGCAAAGAGGAATTCGTAAGTGCGCGTGCGGAATGAAAAGTGTATGAAGTGCGGAATAAGAAAAAAATGACAATTCCTGTGTGCAGAAAGAGAAAAAGGGCGACCGGTGGAGCATCGCGTACAGCGCCTTGGTGCGCATTGAACTCAAGGACGGAACGAGTCACGAGGACGTGGGCTTCGGGTCGTCGGACGGCCAGCGAGACCTGGGCGCGGCCCTGGAGCAGGCCAAGAAGGCGAGCATCTCGGACGCCAGGAAGCGGGCGCTGAGGCTCTTTGGAGAGTATCTGGGCAACTCGTGCTACGACAGGGAACATATCAAGGAGGTCAACTCGAACAAACCCATGGCACCACTGGCGGCGGCGCCCAATGTGATTCTACCGGGGCAAGTTCAAGGGAACGGGATTGCTGCAAGGCCACCACAACCTGCAGCTCCAATGGGACAACCGCAGCAGAATCAGGTTCGACCCCAGCAACAGCAGCAGCAACGGCCCATGCAACCACAGCAGCCAGTTCCAAATCAGCAACGACAGCAAATGCCTCCTCCGCCCCAGCCCGTACAGCAGCAACGACAGCAAATGCCTCCTCCGCCCCAGCCCGTACAGCTGCAACGTCAGCAAGGACAAGCACCGCAAAATCAACAGATACAGCAACAACAACAGATACCA
Source organism: Phytophthora cryptogea (assembly GCA_000468175.2). Lineage (NCBI taxonomy): Eukaryota > Oomycota > Peronosporomycetes > Peronosporales > Peronosporaceae > Phytophthora > Phytophthora cryptogea. The sequence goes on from KV743674.1 coordinate 20,642, forward strand.
CATCAACCCCTTCAGCAGCAACATGGTCAGCCGCAGCGACAGCAGCACCAGCTACAACAGACGCCACATCAGTCCGTTCAGCAGCAGAATCGCCAACCCCAGCAGCAGCAACAACAACAACAGGCAACGCATCAACTCGTTCAGCAACAGCAGCAGCAATGGAAACCGCCTCAAGTCCCGCGCAATCCAGCAGCTAGCACCTCTTCCATGCAGCAACAACAGGCTCATACCTATTCGGGAACTAATGCGATCACCTCTCGAAGTTCACCTATACAAGCTCCAACGACAAGCACGACAAATGGTGTCTCCAGTGTTTCAAATTCTTCTTCGACTAGTCCGTTCCGCCCACAGCCGCAGCGTTGGGTCTCGTCAAACGCCCCACCCCCGCCGCGTTTGATGGCCTCCAACTATCCGTCAACGATCGTGAAAGCAGAACACCCTGGGGCGGTGCAAGGTCAGCCGAAAGCTCAGTACAATATGGAGGATCTAAGCCTCTCGCAATTCGATTATGATCCCAACATGGAAAACAGCAATCCAGCAAAGAGACTGCGCTCGTGATCGACTCTGGATCATACGTCGAATGAAAAAGATGGCAAGTGGGGCTACCATCGAGCATTGAGTTTTTGAAGACGCAAATGAATTGATTAATGGTGAAGCAGCTTTGAGTGGATCCTATGGAACGATGCCGTTTGTGATTTTCTGGAACTGGTCGTAGCGCTTAGTCCACTTGTTCTTGTAGCTCGTGCGAATCATTTTGACAACCGCCTTGACGGTCTTTTCGGTCGAGTAATGAAGCAGGAATCGGCCCCGCAGCTTTTGCAGATCTCGAGACACGTCACGTCCTTGAAAGCATGGGAATGTCGAGTTGTGCATCATTATTTCGACGAGCGCAACAACTTTTTCGGCTTGGCGTTGAGCTGCTATCAGACCCAGTGCCACAAGCTGCACGAACTCGCCGAACAGTGGAGATGAAACTCCACCTAGCACCGCAACCATCTCCTTCGTAAGCTTGAAAGGAGCCGTCTCGAAGCTCCAGTTCCCACCTGGTGCGATGCCAAGCATGAAGCCGAAGTCGATGTGCACGAGGTGGCCTTCTGTATCAAGCAGAATATTTCCGTTGTGCCTGTCTTTTATCTGAAGCAAGTAGCAAACCACAGAGTAGGCCGCAAGGCTGTGCAAGAAGTTCCGCTGGGCCTTTTTAAAGGCATCACCAGCACCATAGGTGCTCTCGAAGTGTGCACGTAAACCCGCGTAACTATTGTTTTGCTTGAGTGCATCCAGTGATTGAGCATCTGTGATTGTCTCGAGAAGTCCGCTTGTCCGGCCCGTGGAGACAATGCGATATGGTCGCAACCATAACGGTAGGCCACAGTCACGGAAAATGGTCTGGAATGTGGTGATGAGCTGCATCGCAAAAACCTCCTGTCGGATATCGTCATTACTCTTGGATATCTGTTCACAAACAGGAAAGGTCAGTTCACAGTGAGCAAGAACACGTAAAATGAGCTGTACGCACCAGGGAGATGACGTTCCATCCAGGTAAGTGCCCGTATGGTGATGATGCTCGAATGCGCTCTTTCTTAGCTTCCCAGCCCTCGCCGAAGACTTCGCTGGCACTTAGTAGCTTGGACAGGCCCACTTCGTAAGCTGTCTTGGAATACCCCCGGATGAGATTTAATTGTTGTGAGCTCGCCCCACTCATTTCAGATATCGAGTCCACGGAGCCGTCAGCTGACCGAGGCGTTGATGGCGGAGAGCTCAAAGCACCTTCGATACTTGGAAGAGTGAAAGCAGGCGGGTCACTGGTTCGGGGACTACTTACTGCTTCACTGTCGTCGTCGCCAATCTCAACATCGTCGTTCTCATCCTCATCGGGAGCTGATGGGTTCTCGACACATATGAGCTGTCCATTGATTGCAAACTTTTTGATAAGACTGGCAACTTCTGCTTCTTGGGTTGTCAGAGAGGAGTCGGACGAAGCCCCGCGAGGAGACCCGAGAGGCCCTTTTAGTTCAGTGGAAAGTCTACGTTGGCCTGCAGAATTGACTTGGTCCTCGATCACCTCGAAACACAGCAGACACGGTGCACGGCTGTGCGTTGAAAACACCGTTCCTTCGTCCGTAAGCACACGAGTGATTCGGCAAAAAGGGTCGGATACTCGCCCGAGTGGCACATATGCCATGTCTGGAATAGTCAATTCCTCAAGTTCCCCAGGGAGAAGTTTTTTCCGGTTCTGCGGTGGATCTACTGCACGCATTCGTTCTGAGATGTCGGAGAGCGCTTTTACAAAGTCACGCTGTTCGTGGAAGTACTTGTATCGCTTCTGGCGCTCCTTCTCCATCCACTGTAGGAGCAACGTGGGCTGCTTTGGACAATTTTCGTTGCTAATGTTGCCTTCAGGTTTCATGGGGGACGGAGGCACGCAATTTGTTCCGTAGTGGGCTGATAAAGGGCTTTCTGCCGGCCGTGGAAGTCCTTCCTTGTCGACAAGATCCCGTTGGTTGTGAGCTGTCATTTGCTCCAGCTTTTCTTTCATGAAGGGGATATCCATGAGCTGTCGGGTGACGTCGTCAGCAGTCTGGGTACTAGGCAGCTCAAACTGCTGATTGACGACCTTCGCCTCGATGGACATGAGTAACTTGGCACACAAGTTGTACGTCTTCGGATCGTTATCGGCTATCTTGGCTTCCAGTAGCCAAAAGAGTTGCAGGGCGAGGTGGATGCAGTTTCCCAAGTGTTCCACGTAGGCCTTTGCCCGGCATATCGAGAGCAGCAAATGCACCAACTTGTCAGTCGCGGCTGACTCGGTGTTAACAGTCAGGTGGACAATCTGCTGGATGTAAAACTCCACGTCATCGACATTTTGTTCTGCATACGAGGCCAAGCGATCAAGCACTAGTTCGGTAGCCACTGTGTTGGTCCTGTGCTTGTGTAACAAAGTCACAGCCATGTGCGCGTCGAAGCCGTCCGCCGAAAGAATCGATTGGAAAAGTGCTTTCTCATTTTCACTGCCGGTCAGATAAATGGTGGACATTGCATGCAGCCAGCGCTCCTTCTCGATGTGGGTATCCGCTTCTGCAACGACCAACTTGGACTTTTGGGAGCTAATCACAAAGGTGTTGTCGTAACTTCCCGGCGCGCCACTGCCAAGAAGCGCCACTCGAACACTCGCTTCAAGCTCCGTGGCATCCTTCACACCTACCACGGTAATCTGTTTCTTGGGAGTGCCAGGCGATGCAGAATCACTCGGTTTGTTCTTGAATGCCAGCATGGTTTGGCCCATCAGAATACAATAGCGCCGACGACGAACACGCTTTCGAAATATCAGATACCCTTCCATCTTCCTTTCACTAAGCTCAACGTCGCATGCGGCATCAAGTTTCTCGGCTCCAACACCAGCATCGCCCAAGTGTTTGCCGGTTTGATTCAAATCGTCATCGCCGGTTGTATTCGCCTCAACTCCGCTGTGCACTTGATCTTCCTCCTTATCGAGTTTCCTCGCGGAAGATCTTGGAGATCCAAACGAAAAAGCTCTCATGCTTATCACTCCGGCCGACTCCTAAGCACTTCAACTGCTTGAGCAAGGAAACAGTTCAATCTGTAGGCAGGCACAAATGATTAGTGGTCAAACAGCTCAGGAGAATTGATGCTTGGGAAGCTCGCCTATACATAGTTCTTCAGCCACAGACAACATCGATGGAAGAGATATCTAAAACAAGAAAACAAAACGAGTAAAACTGCTCACAAGTTGGACGCCACCTTCATCTGAAAGCGCGCAATTAGGCTTCGCTGGTCAGATCTGCAAACAAGTCGCCGTAGAATTCGCCAGGAAGCTTCGGACGCATGTGCTTTTCAACGAACGATGAGATCACCTTGCTGCGGTTCGCTTCAGCGCCCACGGGTGAAGACGAAACTGCGCCAATGTCATGCTGGTAGCGGTGGAAAGATCGTGACAGAATTGCAGCGTTGATGGCAGTTTGACGAACTAATGGTGCCAGCCAAGCTCCATTGACGACCATGCCATCGAGCAACGGACCGAGCACACGGCTAGTGTACACATCCGCTTCGTCCACATAAGCGTCCTCTTCGTTTGCAATTACATCGCGCTGGTTAAACAGCGGTGACGATTCGTGACTCACGTGCACACAGTAGAGATCGTTGCCCAACGGGTCGATAATGAGCACGACACCCGAAGTAGGCATAGGAAGCTTGTATGCAGTATCCCATAGAACGCTTCCCGGACGATACGTCTGCTGGCACTCATTCCAAACGATGAGTACGTTGGCGTGCTGGAATAGCGTTCTAGCATTCGCCCCTTCGGTGTCCTCAGCATCGCTGTCACTGTCGCTGTCACTGCCTTCCTCGCCTTCGACAAGCATCGTGGGTACATAAATGCATGCTTCGTGGCTGTAGTGGGAATAATAGAGCATCCGGCCGTTCACCAGACCGGCATCGAAACCTGAGTACCCTGCATGGTCGTGGCCATGAACTTGATCACCAATGGACGAAAGGAAGAGCTGGTAATCCTTTGACAGCTCGACGTAGCCAGCTCGGACATCAGTAGACGTAGCCAAATGAATCTGGTCGTAGCCGCCACGAGAAGTCCCAGTGAAAGCATATGCAACAGAAATATCAAACGTCTCGCGCTCTGGCATCTTGTCCAGTGTCTCTAGATCACGTAGGAAGTCTGTAGTTACCGTCGCATCCATGGCAAATACAGATCCCCAGTTGCGCACAGATAGAAAACCCAATTCGCTCATCATGCGCCGAGACACCTCCCAAGTCTGGAGCGCTGGGTCCTTCTGTGGAGGTGTCGGCTTGTGGCATTGTACCCCGCGCGCAGTACCCTTCGGCTCCAATGCAAGCATATCCTCATTGCTTTGTGACACTAGCAAACTCATGAACACCGCGTCTTGAGTGCCCCGAGCGTCATCACGACCTGCCTGCGCTTTGCGTTCAATGGTACTCATTCCAGTGTTGCCTTCACCAGACAAAATCTTCCTTGGGTCAGCTTCTGCGTCTGCTCCTCCAGGCGCTGCAGAACGCCAGCTTGTCATTGGTGTCTTAGCATGAGTGTCCCGGATAGCAGCAAGGAGTGGATCCTCCAGGCTAGTCTCCTCATCACTTTCGCTATCGTCGTCGTCATCGCTGCCCTCGTGAGTGTTTGCATCAGAGTCAAAATCACTATCTCGCCGAACGTGAGTATCTTCAGAAAAGTTTTCGAAGTCCGCAATACTCTTCGGGCGGGGTCCGTCGCGGTGTCGAGGCTTGGAGCGCCAGACATAGCGGCCTGTAGAGTCTCGCATGATTAGAATTGCTTCGCCTGTTTGGGCCGCATTTGCAGGCTTCTCAATTACTGTCAAAATCGAGTTCTTGTTCACTGAAAAGAAGCGGCAATGACGGAAGATGTCTGTAGAATCCGGAAGGTCACAAAACTGTGAAAGCACAGACTACAACAGAAGAAGCATTAGTACCTTAACCACAGTGCCACCCACCAGTTTTCGGTTGAACTCACCTTTTCAGTTAGACCTGACGAGTGCGTACCAATGGAACCAGCATTGCTTGTGTGCGACACATGATGCTTCATTAGCATGTTCACCAGCTTCTGAGCAGCCTCGCGAACCGCCATATTAGTGGCATTGGGGGACAAAGACTGGAACCGCTCGTTGCCGTCCACGATCGTAGTGATGATCTTTGCAATGACCTGCTGCTTGCTCAAAAGCAGGGGCGCTGCAACTATCCATTCAATGATGCAGTTGTACGCCGCTGCCATGAGGCTGTCCAGATAGAATGGTGCCGTTCTGGAACGGAGAATCGGCGCACTGTTGCTGATAAAGTCACAACATGCGTTCACCAGGTGGACGACGGAATTTGCGTGGTGGAAGAAAACTTCCTCACATACCAGCGAAAGGTGGCGCAGGCACTCAAATGCGGTGAACATCACAGGCGGCTTATACTTTTGGGATTTGCCGATGATGGAGCAAATCAGCAAAATAGTAAAAGGCACCTGTGAATTGCGGCTGGATGCTAGGCCGTTCGTCCAAAACGCAGCCTCCTGCTGGATGGCCACCGTCATGATCCACATCATCATTTGCTGGTTCGTGGGGTCGTTCTCGGTTTTAATCGCTGTCATAAGGAGAGCCACAACGTTGGAACTGGTGTACTTTGGTAAGGTTGAATACAAACCAGGAATGTCAGCCATCGCAGGTGCCACAATCTCTTGCTCGGCCTCCTTAATCAAATTGCGCGGAACGTGAGCGTGAATCGTGAGAAGTGAGCTGCAGGCCTCGATGCTCGCACGTCTCAACAGCACGATAGGGATCCCACCGACGTGCTGGTCGTCCTGAACAAAAAATGAATCTCCTCCACGTCGGCCATCGGCCTTTGAAGTTGAAGCGGATGGGGCATCTTTACGTTCCGCAGCACGGAATACACGCTCGATAGCCTTGTGGAACGGTCCTGCAACAACACCAGCACCGCGTAGAGTGTGGTTTCCGTACAAGCCGAATACGTTCGACCAATTATACACAGCCGACGCAGCAATCCGTTCATCGTCATCAAGCAGTGCATTCTGAAGAGCCATCAAACTGCGAACACTGTACGCCCAGTTAACGCGTTTGGAGCGACCATTGGAGTAATGGCACATGAGTTTGCCGAGGCAGCGCAATGCTTCACTGCGCCCTGCAGCAAACCGCGGCTTGCGAGTTAGGCAAGCGTCAAAGAGCCACGGTCCCAGCAGTCTCAAGATTGTGTTAACATCAGGAGGAGCTCGAGGCTGTTCCGTGGTCGTCGGTGGAGTTGCTGAGGACATATCATCGGTCCCATCAGCATCACCATTCTGTACACTCTGGAACATTGGGCTATTGCGGTTCGGCGTTTGATTAAGCGCGCCCAGCACGTGCTCCCACTGAACACGAGGTAATTTCTGAGTACGGGCAAATTCGTCTGCCAGTCGACTCACCCCCTTAATTGCAGCGAGATACACATCGGGATCGAAAATCGCGGAAGGGTGGCCGATCACACGTAAAAGACGGTACCAAGCGTAGGCAAGCATCGAGTTTTCCAACTCGAACTTGGAGGGCTGTCGGTTGTCTGCCCAGATAATCTCTACTTCTTTCGAAGCATCACGGTCGTGAAGCTGCCGCATAAGACTGCGTGAAAGTCCCAAGGTGACTGCATTCCACTGCTCGATAACCAGCGTGCGGTGAATCCACCGTCGACAAAACTTCTGCAACAGACTCCACAGCTCTCCACGCGGTCCACACTGGGGCAAGGACCTCAGATACACTTCAAACAGCACCCTCACGAGCTGTCCACACAATTGGTTGCCCAACTGATTGCGTAAATTGTGCAGCAGTCCATCCGCAGCTCCAAGAATCAGTCGGATCAGCCGGTCCCACGTCGAGCTTGAAAGCTGCGCGCCTCGGTGCTTCACGAGCGCATCAAAAGTCTCTAAAACCCTGCGTTAAAATGCAAAAAAAAAAGTCAGTCATTCACCATTAACCAAAAGACAAATGCACAACCTACTTGGTGCACAACGCTACATGTGCAGCCATGTTGCTCTCGACGCTCCCACTGGGGACGCCATTGCTCGAGCGTTCTTCAAAAAGCAGCGTCATCTGGCCCAGCATATCCTGAATGAAAGTCTGCTCCACCTTCTGCATGCACGAAGGTCTCTGATCTTTGCCTCCTTTGCCGTCTTTAGCCACCAGAGACTCGTCGTCCACCCCCAACCAGCGCTGGTAGATGCCCAGCGAGCCGGAAATGACGTCCGAGTCCTCCATGGGCAGCGCGAACGAGTGGCCCAGCACTTCCATGGCCCAGCGGATGTGGTGGCCGCTTGGGAGGACGCTCAGAGTGTCCACATTGTCCTCTGTGAGGTAGTTGACCACCATCGAGCACATGCCTCGTTGACATTTGTCCGAGAATTTCTAAAACAATTTTATAATTAGAAATATTTATTAAGAAATAAGACGAGGGGGGGGGGATAAGGAGGGGGTGTACACACCTTGAGGACGTACGTGTCCGGCGACTGCGGCACCAGCTCGCACTTGGAGATCCATTGCAGGAACATGACGCCGGTCTAGAGAGCGCCCGCCGTCCTGCGGGGAGAGGGGGCAGTGCCGAGTGCCTTCGCAGTGTCGTTCGCTGTATTATAGTCGTATCGTTTATGGCATAACGCAGTGGTATGCTATTTCAAGGTCTGTATAAGACAATTAAATCCATATGATACGATGCCTTACATCGGTTTATTCGTTTACATAGGTGATATATTGACTCAATAATAGGGGTAGGTTCGGATCATTACATCCGAAGTTACCGGTAACTTACTGCAGTTCCGCGGCTGTCGATGTCGCAATTCCAGCCTCCGTCGCCTGCGTTCATGCGGGGGATGGCGTCACTCAACGAGGACTCGGCCACGCCGCCCCCTTCCCGTCGGCGGAGGGACCGCGGCGGCCTCATGAAGCTCAAGAAAGGCGGCGAGGACGGCCGCAAGAGCCTGTTGGAGACCATTTTCTCCAAGAAGAAGAGCCCCAGCGCGTCCCCGACCACGAACCGCCGGCCGCCGACCCCGAACCCTGCGGCGGTGGCTCGCGGCGTCGAGATCTTGCACTCAATTTTCCCCAAATGGGAGTCGGAGACGCTGCAGGTTGTGCTGGAAGCCAATGGGTTTATTATGGAGGACACGATTGCGGCGGTGTTGAATATGGAGCAGGCAGAAGATGCAGAGGAGAAGGAGAAAGGGGTGAAGGATGTGGACCGCACCAGTTGGCCCGTGAAAAACCCACTGCCTGACGACTTTTTGAGGGTGAGTGGAGGGTTTTTTATTGTGACTTTGGAGAACTGGAGACTGATGGGTGGGTCTTTTTGATTTGTTTGTAGCTGCCTGATGGCGATGAGATGGTGAAATACGCACAGTCGGAGGAGGGACTTGCTGAAGAAGAGGAGTGTGACGAGAGTGAGAAGGAAGAGTGTGAGGAGAAGCAGACGGTGGACTCGGAGGATATTCGCTCGGATAGATCGAATAGCACTTTGGCGGAAGACGACGGTACCCTGTACGGGAAGGAGTTTGACGATGACAGCGCCTCGACGGATGAAGTGATCACTCCGGTGCTGGACGACGCAGCGATACACGCGAACCAGAAGATCGTGGCTGACTCGATGAACCAGAAATTCCTCCCGGCGGAGCTACGCAACGAACGCTCGAGCATTTTTGATATTGCGCACATTGATGTGATCAAGAAGAGCAAACTGGATCTGTCCGAGGCGGAGAAGCGTATTCGACACCGTGAACCGCATCTCGTCTTCGAACTGTTGTCGAAGGCTAGTGAAATCTACCGCAGTGGTGTCATCTCGAGTCAAGAGCTCGACTATCTGCGTTCCATGATCTTATCGAGGATCCAACCAACAAAAATGGTGCGTGTATGTGGTTTGTGACTCGCCTTCATACTCAAACTAACGGTATATTGCGATTTGCCTCGTCAGTTGATGGATATGACGATGAACATGAATGGCATGATCTCAGATCACGAGTGGCACCTCCTTATTTTGAAAGCAAAAGGTACGTTCCTTTCTTTGCTTTTAGTTAGATAATGAGTGACGTGAACTAACATTCGTTTTTCTAGGAATTCGGCATGCACTATGCATTCGTATCTTCCGCGAAGAAAGCAAACCGGCGCGAAATAGTAGTCACATGGTGTGTACTGCCATATCCGCTTTTGTTTGCCTTGCTATGCTCAGAGAGCTAATGGTATTATCTGTTGCCTTTTACAGGAGTATATTGTGCGCGTTGTTGATGTGGAAAGTGGTGTTGTTTGGTTTACACGGAAGCGCTTCCGAGAGTTGCACAAGCTCCATCGAAAAGTACGCGATATGCTATGATGATCATTGAAACTATGGTATTATGCATTCTAACTGGTTCCCTGTTTGTGCAGTTGAGCCGTTTATCTGGACAAGTTAATGAGTGTGTATTCCCAACTCGTCGTGGACATGGTCGAAACTCACCAAACCAGCTTGCGTACGACCGCGCACCTGTATTGGAAAACTTTTTGCGTACTACTGCAGCGCTTGTAGCCCCGTCGCCTCTTACGTTTCTGCATGGTGTCGCTCTCAAGCAGCTGCAACAGTTTTTGGAAGTTCCACACGTGGGGATTCTTGAGCGCAATCGTACTCAGCCTATTTCGCGTGAGCTTCGTGTGTTTGTGTATCACACCGTGAATGATCTTACGTCTCCCGAGGGAAAGGCTTGTCAGAAATTCCTCGCTAAAATGAAGCAGAACGGCTTTAACTCAGGGAATAATGTGTTGGATGAAATTGGCGACATTTTAGACGGCGTGCAAGAGTACATGCTCGAGCATCGATTCGAGGAAATGGAGCTCATCGTTCAGCGCTTGATGAAACAAATTCTTGCGGGCAATGCTAGTAATTCGGCGCTGGGTCGCCACAGCTCTTTCGTGAGCCTGATGACGACCGACTCCGTAAGCAACCAGGACAAACTACAGCAGCTTCTGTCAGATGCAATTCGGCACGAGCTGGAGGACCGCATCTGCGTGCCATTAATGTACGACTTGACACAGTATTTGCGGCGGCATGTGCAGCACGAGGAGCGTCAATTCCGCCAGCGTGTGTTCCAGTTGAAAGGCAAACCTCAGAGCTACTTTGGCATCCCGATCGATAAGATCTCGCTGAGCAGTTGGCGTTCCGTGGTGGATGTAATCAAAGAGATTGATGGAGCGTTCCTTCCGCTGGACAAGATGCGTAAGCTGGTAGCTACTGCACACCAGATCCACGCGCTGTACAAGGCAGAGCGTACGATGTATCTGAACGAGTCGCCACACCACCGCCGTCGCAACTCGACACCAATGGCAAGTGCTTTGTGGCCACCACGTTCGTCTCCATCGCCGGCCATGAATCGGATGTTGTCTCCTACAAGCAGCAGCTCGGGTAGATCATCGCGCGGAATGACGGTCGGTGACGAGTCAGAAGCACCCGCTGAGATCGCAGGTGACGAGCAGGACAAGTCGACTGACGAAGACGCGGCTGAAGACGAGTCATCAGCAGGTGACGCGGCCGCCAAGACGCATCAGGAGGACGACGTGCTCAGCGGAGACGACTTCCTGCCCATTTTTATTTATGTGATCGTGCACAGCGAGCTGGAGGCGCCAATCCTGACTCAAGTGTTGCTAAACCGCCTGTGCGACCCGGAGAAGCGGCGCAGCGAGTCGGGCTACTACCTTGCAACCTTCGAGGCGGCGTTGCACCACATCCTGTCGCTCGAACTGCCTGGTGCCCGTGCTGATGGATTGTAGTGTTGCATATTGCTTGTAATGTTCAGCCGATCGTAAGCAGTTAATTAATTTCAACGCGTCAGATCGATGTGATGTTTCTCATGTTGTTGGCGAGTGTGCTTCAAAACAAACAGCAACAGCATGTATTATTTCGGTAAAACCTAATGTGTTATCATTTAATCCCACCGTTATAACGATTAATCATTTAGTAAAAACGCGAATTCCTATAGTTTACTACTAAAGGCTTATTCCTAGTTACGAAACTCTAATTCTTAGATGCGGAACACTAATCCCTAGTTATGAAACGCTAAAGCCTAGCTACAAAACGTTAATTCCGAAGTAAAAGCTAAGGATTAGCGTAAAAGATCGAGCGGGACGGAATTAAAGCGTTTATAAGGGGGGAAGAAGCCAATAGTGAAGCAGCGTCACTTCGCGAAGACTGCGGCGGCAACGTCGAGCTCCAGAGCGAGAGCGACAGCGCTGCACCGCACCGGACACTACAAGAGAGGGTCGGGCCACGCTCCGACACACCGCACGGGTCCTGCAGAGCGTGCTATCTTCGGCGGCAGCGTCCTATTGCCAGCTCCGTAACGTCGCAACTTTGGCATGTTCGGCATGGACCCCGTGCTCTCTGGCTCGCTGTGCTTCTTGGTGCTGGCCATCGCCATGTACCTCAAGTTTATCCGCGAGCAGCCGTGGGGAGACGAGGAGCTGTCGGACCACAAGAGCAGCCCCGTGGATGGAGACGACACGATGCCATTTCTCCATCCTGCGTCCCCCGCAGGACGACAACAGCAGAAACGAGGAGCAGGACAGGGACGGCAGCAGATGAAACTCAAGCAGCAGACGCCCAGGCAGGCGCAGCAGACGCCGCAACCTCATCACGGGTATGCAGGATTTCAGCAGAGCCGACAGACGGCGTCTTCTGCTGTCGTGGCGGCCGGCGTCGACCCTGGAGCGGCTCCAGGAGCCAACTACTTGCCCAAGAAGCAGCCGATGCGACGCAGGACGCACAGCGCCACGGCCACGTCGGGGACGTCCCCCAGTAACAAGGTGAAGAGCGGAGCGGTGGCTGCTGCCGACGGAGAACTGGGTGGACCCATATTGGACCAATTGCCCACCACGATCTACGAAGGAGCCAATTACGACCAGTTTAGACAGCAGAGACAACCGCAGGACTCCGGACGGAACCAACACCGCATCACATTCGACGACTACGATGAAGAGATGGGCTTTCTGTCGCCACCTCGGCATGCGGAGGCTGCGAATGATTCTTTGGAGAGTGTGTCCTTTGAAGCCGAGAATGACGGGTTTTATGATCTGGAGAACCATCTCCCGGAAGATCATTTGCTCAATATTGCAGATACGCCAGAGCGTGGGCGAAACCCGCTTCGCATTGGCGAACAATATCGCGGTGGAGCGCTGCTGGAAGCACCGGAGATGGCAGAGGTCTCCCCTGATGCGAAGACATTGAAGACGAACATTGAGCGTCAGTTCGTGCGGGATGTTGCGCCGCCCGCGCAGATGCAGCTTGAGGTTGCGCGAAAGGCGCGCATCCCGCTGTTCTTGCATTCGCCGATGTATGTCAAGACTTCAGCGACACCTCTGGTGGACGAGGTTGATGCAGCGTTTGCAGCGGAGTTTGGAGCTGAAGAGGTTCAAGCAGGAGAGGTGGGTGGAAATGGTGAAGCAGTACAACCTTCCCCCGCTGCAGGTCCCGCAGGCGGCGGAACTGGGGACAATGAAGCTGGAAACCACCCGAGGAGGAGAAGGCCCAAGTTGTCGAAGTCAAAGAATGATAGTTTGCACGTGGACTTTAAGGAGCTGCAAATTGAGGAGATGATCGGTCAGGGTGCATTCGGAACGGTGCACCGTGCGAAATGGCGCGGGACTGCAGTGGCTGTCAAAATTCTCGTGTGTCAGTATCTAACGGCGGACATTCTGGAAGAGTTTGAAGCTGAAGTGCAGATCATGAGCATTTTAAGGTACGGCCGAGCTCGTTTTAGGCTCATTATCCCCGTGTAGATAAATTTGCGGGTTAACCTGTCTGTACGTCTGTATTATTTGATGACACTATAGGCACCCGAATATCTGTCTGCTGATGGGTGCGTGTTTGGAACCGCCAACACGGTGTCTTGTGATTGAGTACTTGCCACGGGGTTCGCTCTGGAACGTGCTTCGTCAAGACGTCGTCATCGACATGGGCAAGCAATATGGGTACGATGACTGCCAGTTTTGCTTAATGGTGCCTATCACTGCGTTTACTCACCTACTTGCTTATTTACAGATTCGCACGTGACACAGCGCTAGGTATGAACTATTTGCACTCATTCCAGCCCCCAATCTTACATCGCGACTTGAAGAGCCCCAACTTGTTGATTGACTCGTCGTACGCGCTGAAGATTTCCGATTTCGGGTTGGCGCGCGTTCGTGCGCACTTCCAGACCATGACGGGCAACTGTGGAACCACGCAGTGGATGGCTCCCGAGGTTCTGGCCGCCGAGAAGTACACAGAGAAGGCCGATGTGTTTTCATACGGTGTCGTGATCTGGGAAACGGTCACACGGCAGTGTCCATATGAAGGTCTCACGCAGATCCAGGCGGCACTCGGTGTACTGAACAACAACCTTCGACCGACAGTTCCCGAAAATTGTCCACCTCTTTTTAAGAAGCTCATGACGCTGTGCTGGGTAAGTTCTCCGGAGAAGCGACCAAGCTTCGAGACTGTGCTGGAGATCCTGAACAGCTCCACGGACGGCTCGTTACCTCCACAGCTGGAGCGAAAACCCAGCAACTCGCAAATGCGGTAACTTGGCAGTGTTTGTAAGAAAAAAAAGAGGGCTAAGGCGTAGTTAGAATCAATACAGGGCGTGCAAAGCGGAGCACGCAAAAAAATGTCATCAAACAATACAGCAAAAAGCAACTTACACTCCATCAACTGTCCACATGGACGTTTCAATGGACGCCAGCATGTCGCAGCAGCACCGGTATCCCCACCGATATACCGGGATTACCGATCGGTTTTCAAAGTGCGTCACTTGCCGATCTTCCTCCAAAGTCTCAAGAGCTCCTCTCCTCATCTTCTCATCCTTCATGGCTCCCTCCCCTGACACGACGCTGGGCCTCCTGGGCACGGGCAAGATCGGCTCGGCCGTCTTCTCCGGCTTCTGCAGCGATAACGGCTGGCAGCCCAAGCACGCGTTCGTGTCGGCGCGCACCAAGGCCAAGGCGGAGGCGCTCGTGGCCAAGTTCCCGACCCGCGTGAGCATCGTGGCGTCCAACCAGGAGATTGTGGACAAGAGCGACGTGGTTTTCATTGGCCTGCTGCCGAATGTGGCGCGGGAGGAGCTGCCCAAGCTCTCGTTCGCTGGCAAGAAGGTGGTGTCCATGATGGCCACGATCCCGTACGACGAATTGCTGCAGCTGCTCAAGCTGCCCAAGGAGAGCGTCGTGCGCTCGGTGCCGTTGCCGGCTGCTGCGAAGCGTGCGGGTCCCATTTTGGCCTATCCGGACAATGCATTTGCTCGTGACTTGTTCGCACAGGTCGGCACGCCCGTCATGGTGGCGCAGGAAGCGGAGATCACCAAGCTGGTAGGAACAGTTGAGACTTTTATGCAGGTTCAGTGATGGAGACTGACTTTTGGTGCTATGGTAGACGGGAATTACGGCGCTCATCTCCTACTTCTACGCTACGTGCGACACGACGCAGAAGTGGTGTGTGAACAACGGCGTTGGTACGTGGTTGAAGAGTGCCTGGTGGTGTTGTGAAGTGAAAAGCTCATGCTTTTGTGTGGAATTGATTGATTTTCTATAGGTGACCAGGCATCTCGCGACTACATTGCGTCCTTCTTCCACGCACTGGCGTCGGCTGGTGCCGAGTCGACTGAGGGCTTTGGCGAGATGGCTGATGAGGCTGCCACCCCTGGAGGTCTGAACGAGCAGGTGCACCGCGCGCTGCAGGGCAACGGAGGCTACGAGCTCGTCGCGGACCAGCTGGATGCCATCTTCAAACGTTTGTCCGGCACCGATCCGGCCCCGCGCAACTAAGTGGAAGCTGTTATCCGCGTGAGCTCCAGTTGAATACACAACATGCTGAGGTCTAAACCAAAAGAAATGCTGCTATTGCGTTAAGTGTGGAGGCGTCCAGCTTTTTCAAATTTCTACAGTTGGCGCCTTCCTCATACACGCATCCGTACAGCTGCTGTTTGTTCAATTGCCGTTAGATAGCTGCGTCTCCTTCGCTTTCGTTGACGCCTTGAATGAGTCGGACAGCACGCCCGTCTTCTGCATCAGCCATAGCATTTTGCCAGCGTCGCTCAAACCAGGTATCCGCTTCCATTCCACCTTGTGCACCTCTCCAGTGGCGGATCGACAGAGCGTAGCTTGCACAGGCTTAAGCTTG
This sequence comes from Phytophthora cryptogea, assembly GCA_000468175.2. Taxonomy (NCBI): domain Eukaryota; phylum Oomycota; class Peronosporomycetes; order Peronosporales; family Peronosporaceae; genus Phytophthora; species Phytophthora cryptogea. The sequence continues at coordinate 36,332 of KV743674.1, forward strand.
CTGACATCAACAGCTTGCAACAGGCAATTGATAGCCAAGCTGCCGTCAGTCGCAAAGTACGGCTCCAGGAAAACTGAGCCCACCGCGCGCGAGTCTGAAACACGGCCTTCGCCGATGCAGCTGCCATCCCACTCACCGGTGACAACAAGGCGGACACTCGTGCGATCCAAATTCATAGAGCTTTGCTTGAGGCCGAATGACGCCGCATCGCGATGCAGCGCCAGTGCCACCTGAGAGCACACAGTAGTCTCTACAAATTCACGCAGGCCCTCCACGCCCGATACCTCGCGTTGCGAAGCGATCCCGGTCTGAAGAAGAATCCGCGCTCCAGAAATCAGCACCTCCGTTGAAAAGTTCTTGCCGATGCAAAGATCAAAAGCCGATAGCGTCGAGTCAAAGGCGCACGTTTTCCACCGCGGACTTACGTACACACCACGCACGGAGTCACAAATTGGTTGCAGTAAACCATCATCTAGAACACGACCTGAGGCTGACACCTGGAGCTTCTGGAAGGCAAGCACCGAAGATACCTCGTCCAGGTACAAAGCCACTTCGTTTTTGAGCAGAGTATGCGCCAAGACAGACAACACAGTCGCCAGCGTTCCCGGCGTCTTATCATGTTTATCCATTTCGCTTGCGGGGCCCATACCAGCAGCCCCACCCGCACCTGCGCCAGAATTGGCAGAGCTCAAACCACCCCCAGAAGCTGTTGATACCTCTGAGCCTGTGTACAGCAGTGCTCGCGAAATATCCTTTCGGCCGTGGCGGGTCCGAATCTCTTGTTGTAGCAGCAGCAAAGTATATCGGCATGTCTGCGTCAAGAAAGCTTCGTCACTGTCCGCGGGTGTCGAATACGAAATTGATGCTGCGCGTCGTGGTTTAACGGGACTGCTGGTCGGCGCTTGTGGTTCTTCCATCTTCACATCTGTGGGCTCTACTTCCTGTACAGGGGCTGTCGCGTCCGATTGCCCATCTGCTGGCACTTCACTCTCTTTTGAGGCTCCATCAATGTTCTTGGACATACTCTTGACGTCTATAAGCTTGATTGTCAAGTGGTACCTCTCGTTTACACGGAGCTGAATTTCGTCATCGAGCACCTGAAGAACCGAAATATTTGTGTCCGCGGCTGGACTGTCTTCCTTACCGTTCTTCTTCACGGCATAATTGCTAATATTGTACGCTGTGTCTGTCCATTTCGATGTGTTTTGTAGCGCCTCTTTCATCAACGTGTAAAAGAGTTCCTCGCAAAAGACTGAAAACTGAACAGCCTTGAGAACCGATACGTTGCGTTCCTCCAGGATTTTCAAGTCCTCAGGCGTATCCTCTAGTTTATCCATTTCTGCCTTCGTCCTGAAACATCATCAAAGGTATAAATCGAGTTGGTCAATAATTCCCTTTGACAGACAAGTTGGGGGTAAAACCTAATCGTACATGTGAATAAGAGATGGTGACGGCAAGGTATAGTTTCCTTCTTTCCCAGTATCCCGTGCTTCGAGTTTCAACTATTCTCAAGCAAAAAGCAACGTCAGCAACGAACGTACACACGGGTACCGCAATATATCTTGCCTACCTGGATTGTGCGAGCCAAAAAATCTTCTGGGGTCTTGACACGAACAAGACCCTTATCCGTGCGGCTCAACTATTAGCAAAACAACACAGCAGCAGAAGCATAAGAAACATTGTTCGAGATGTTTTCCAGTCCGTGGCTTTAACTTACCTCCGCGTAGGCAAGATCAGCAATTGATCGGGTCTGAGGTACGAAAAAGGATCCCGCTATTGGAGGACGCAACAAATAGTCAGAAAAAGCATTCGACGAAAACATCTCGCTAAAACTCACCACTACCGTAGCTGCAATCCACCGCCAAAGGTTCACCAGCCCGAAACGGCTTGGGGATGTTTCCATGAATGGGTGCGCAGATCTTCCATTTGCGTAGCATCTGCGTGATACCCTCGAAAAATACGCTCTCTTTCTCCACCGTCTTGGCCAATGCTTCAACACCGTTCAGCAAAATCGTACTGCTCTCCCTCACCTGCGCACTTTTGGACTCCACCAAATGCTCCAGCTCCTCTCTCTTGGGCGCCGTGTTCTCGCGAATGCAGCGCATCTCCTCTAGAAAGTCTCGACGACGGATCAGATCAATGGAATTGATCAACTGGTGCAGTTCTGCAACTGCCGCCTGCAGCTCCGCCACCATGGGACGGTAGTGGATCCTCGGGTCAATGACGTCCTCCTCCTCTTCCTCCACGTCCTGCACCGTTTCCTCCAGTTTCTCCACAGCTTCAGCAGTCTCCATGGGCTCGTCCTGCTGCTCCATCTTGACTCCATTGGCCTCCTCATCGTCTGCGTCCTCTTCCTTTTCCGTCTTCTGCTTTTTCTTCTTCCGCTCCGTACGCGCACGCTCCAACTCTTGGATCGAGTGCAAAAACAGCTGCGCCTCGGTGAAATCCCTAGCAGTAGTGGAAATAACACAATAACACATTAGATTTACACGAGAAACTACGAAATTGTCCACAAATTGGCGCCGTTACTTACTGCTGGAGGATCTCTTTGCCCTGGTCCGTCACCATCTCCACCGTCTCGTAGTCCGCCGGGTAGAGCGTCACGCCCACGGCCTCCGAGCCCTTCTCCTCCATCGTGTATCGGTCTGAATGCAATACTCGGCGTCCCGCGCTCCCGTCGTCTGTGGCCTGCAGCACGTAGAGACTCCTGACGTCCTCTTCGGACGCTTTTTGGCGAATGGGGTGGCCAATACTCCCTCGAAACACCCACTTTTGACTTTGAGCACACCCACTTTTGAACAATATGTCAGTATTCCTCTTTAGTGACAAGTGGTAAAACTGCAACTTGACCGGTCTCTCTCGCTGATACTTTTTGCTAGTAGGACTAGCTTCACCTTATTTCTCATTAAAAAAATAACCACCGTCCACCTTGAATACTACGACACTATTCACGCTTTGCGACAACTACACACGCACGCGGTTTTTCTCGCCGGCAGTCGATTGGAGTGAGATGACCGCGTCTGGTGCAGAGAGGGCCACGCTCACCGCTGCGACTGCGCACCTCATGCGAAGTTATACTCTCGCTTGGCACACTCGATGGCTCCCTTGACCATGTTGATGGCGCGTACGCGGTCCTGGCGCAGCACGCTGAAGGAGATCAGACCCACGAGTTGGCCCTTCTTATCCACGGCAGCACCGCCGCTGAAGCCGTTGTCCAGCTGCGCTGCCGTTCGGAGCATCGCCTTGTCCACTTCTTCGCCTTCGTACACTTGCGAGTCGGTACCGGAGCAGATTGCATGGTGCACCGTGATGGTGTTGTGGCCACTGCTAGGGTAGCCGAACATCCACATTTCGTCACCTGGCTCAACATTGTTGGAATTTCCAATCCGTACGGCCGGGAGCTTTCCAATCGTTTCTCGAGACGTTCCCTCCAGCTTTGTCACCGTCCAGTTGCGCGCGATCATGCGGTCCGTCACATCGCCAATGTACAATCCACTTGGCGGGTCGGAGATCACCTCGCAATCCAAGCGCAGCAATGCGTAATCCAGATCTTCGTTACAGCACTCTGGGATCGCACGCGCGTGATACTTCCACAGTGGCGGCAACGACGTAGACTCGGTGGGCGCAACCAGGATCATATACTCGTCGCTGTAAATGCAGTCAAACTGCTCGCCCTGGAGGCAATGCCGTGCTGTGGCGATCAGTCCATCTTCATGGATAATAATGCCAGATCCAACATTGCAGAGCTCTCCTTCGTTGGTCAAGATCGCAATTCGAACTGCCGACTGTTGTACACGACGGACCAGTCCAGCGCGGAAATGCTTCATCTCGGCGCGTTTTTGCTTGAACCGGGCTACTGGTGTAATGGGCGTGGACTCCATAGACGGTCGCTCGTCGTCGTCATCCTCGTTAAAGTCAGCCAGACATGCTGCTGCATTCAGTAGCTTCATTCGAGGTCCGAACGGGATGCCAAGATCCCGTAAATGGCCAGCATTCATTAAGCACAGAGATTCAATGTCGATCTCCTCTGCCTCGAACAGCGCCGCGTACTTGCTCAGCTTGAGCGAGGCCAGCAGACTGGACATAACCAAGAAGCTCTTCTTCTTCTCCGCCGCCTTTCGAGCCGACCAGCGGATGGCATACTTGTTGTACCACGACAAGTTCTCGAATCCAATGCCGTGCACATCACGTTGGAAGGCGACGAGCGACTCACGCTGCGGACTGCTCTCGTCGTCTCCAAACTCCTTGACGTAGAGCGGCCGCCACGTGATGTCCAGCAGCGCTCTCTTGTACCAGAACCTGCACGTCATGGAGGCCAAACACAAGTCCACGTGGTTCAAGTAGCTGAGCATGTGCGTGAAGACGCCACGGGGCACCCAGGCCTTGGAATGCACAAACGCGTTCATGGGCGGCTTGCTGCCGGACAGCACCTTGGGGAAGCACGTCTCGCACAGCCTCGACTTGTGCGTGTGGCCAGTCAGCGCCGCCTTGTACCTGGAACACTTGGCACAGAACAAGTAGCCGCATCTCCTGCAGCGGTGCGAGCGGCGCAGCAGCGAGAACTTCTCGCGGCACAAGTTGCACGAGTTGGAGGCGTGTTGCGGCGCCCAGCGGTCGCCTCCGCCGTACGAAGACGCCGCCGAGGACGTCGTCGAGAAGGCCGAGGACGCGGAGGACGCCGTCGAGTAGCGACTCACGCGGCTCATCTCGTCGAAGCCCGTGGCGGCGCTGAGCGTGGACACTTGGCTCAGATTCATCTGTCGGGAGCGCTCCGTGGCCGGGAAGCGGCTCCCAGTGCTGCTCACCGCCTGCCGCGAGCGCGCCGAGAGGTTGAGGTTGGCGTAGAGCGCGTTGGAGCGCGCCGAGAGCGGGAACTGGCGCTTGTCCTCGTCCATGACGCGAGATCGGGGGCCTTGAAGTGCGCGCAGGAGGCGGAAGTCACTGGTCGTCTCGAGGCTTGGAGCTCTCTCCCTCTTGTGATTGTGACGGGCGAACGCGGCGACGCGACTTTCAGCCAATGGGAGACGAGAGAGTTTGAAACGGGGAACTGACTCGCGCGAAAAGGAGCTGCAACTGCTGCGAGGGTCCAAGGCGGCGCTGACTTCCTTTGAGCCGTTAGAAGCTGCAATGGTTGAGGTTGTGAGGGACTCTGCGATTGGACTAGGAGACGGGAGTGCCAGGCGTAACGTTGAGTGTGTAGTAGGAGACTTTTGGTGACTTGCTGGCAGAGGACGACGCGAAAGACTCACGAGCTGGTCAACGGGCGAGCTGGTCAACCGTTCGTGAACGCTGTTACACCAGCTGCAGCAGTGACGAGGTCCGTAATCGCGTGATTGCCTCGCAGCGTGAAAATTCTCCCACGCCCAGCAGGGCGAAGGCTGTTGGGATCGCCAGAAGCAACATCCAGATCGAGTCTCCCCTGGCGGCCATGCTAACATTGCAAATACATGTAGCACTGCAACACTAGCAGCGCTAAATTACCAAAGCACTCGAGTTGCTACACAAAGGGCGTTTGCTGCTGTGCCGAATCCAAAAGGTAGCCATCTTCGTAAAAATCAACGTCACTTGTGTGCCACGTTGCAGCTAGCACACCATCTCGCTTTGCACTTCAATTTCGCTTTTTGTTTCTTGTTGTTTCGATCTTACACTAACGCGAACGGCATCTATCCTAACGAAGCGCGCGCAGCGGGCGGGATCTCTCTCCTTCGAGTCGCCTTGGCTGCCGCCGCCACCTTCTTTTTTGCATCTCTCTCTCTCCTCTCGCCCTCTCTTTCTCTCTGTGTCTGGCTGTATGACGTCAGTTGTATTAGGGGGGGCCGCGTCATGGAACTTGGCCGTCGTCAGCAGCTTGAGCTTCGGTCGGACACGTGCTTAGACCACGGACGGCTTGCACTTTTGCTTGTGGGCGGCCTTCCAGTCCTGCTTCTGGCACTCGGCGCCGCAGTATCGCACGGCCTTGCAGCGCGAGCACACGAGCGTGGATGGCGCCTTGCACACGCGGCAGCGCAGAGCGGCGTCGCGCTTTTCGATCAGCTCCTTGTCAAAGCTAGAGAGAGAGATAATAAGATACAATGTCAGCAACAAGCAGCAGCACCACAGCAGTGCAACGTTGAGAGCACTCACCTGAGCTTCTTCATGTCCCGCCAGGTCTCCATGGGCTCCGCGCTAGACTGCGTGTGGTACATGTCCTTGAACCCCTTGAGCGTCAGGCCCTTGTTCTCGTCGCACTGGAAGTACGTCTGGATCTCCTTGATCTCCTCGTCCGAGAAGGGCTTGCCATCGTTGCAGATCTTGCTAAAGTCCTTGAGCTTGTCCAGCGTCAGACTCTTGTCCGTGGGCTTCTCCAGGAACGAGATGAAGAGCCGCGTGAGCACCGCCTCGAAGTCGCGCGTGAGGTTTCCGTCCTTGCCGATGAGCAGCGCGCGCACCTCGTTCTCCGAGATGCTGTCCTCCTGCTGGGTCTTCTTAGGGGCCATGGTGGTCTGTTGTGATGGGTGGGGGGGGNGGAAGTCTTTGGTCTTGGTGGCGTCTCCGGGGGGTGGTGACCAAACTCGAAATGCTCGGATGCGTCGAGCGGACGGGTGCCGCGTAACTGCTACCTCTTATATTCAATATCCCTCTCGGAACGGATCCACTAATCCACGCGTTCCGAGCCATACGCTGTTGCCGTAAGGTCGGACTGACCTGGTAAATTCGATACAGCGTCTCAGCCTCGCGCTGATTGGCCGAATCTCCGAGCTCGTGGGACGCATAAAAGGGGCTCAACGCACACCCTGCCGCAAGATGCCGCGTGGCCGCACATGTCGTCACTACGAGACTTGATATTGGCTCGCGTTGGATGCACAGCAAAGTAGCAACATGTCGACGTACGTCGTGCTTCTCGAGAGCGTGATGTCGTGGCACTAAGGCTACATGTACAGTACAGTAGCAAAAAGCATTGAGCTCTTCGCCAGAAACTCCTGCAGCTCAGTATGGAGATGGTCTCACTTGAAGATGGTATCTGCATGCACAAGGGCAGCATTGATCGCCATTAAAGTCCTGCAATTGGGACTCTCACCGATATTAAATCATTGCAATGACACATTCAGCACAACTCGGTTCAACATAAGGTGCTCAATGGTGCAGCCAACTACGTCAGACATGTTGAAATTGGTCACTCATTCATTAATCAAGCAGGCGCGATGTCGATGCTGCTCTCCAACGCATCTTGCATTCTTCAGCCGAGCACCCAGCACGGTTGCTTGTCCGATAGAACATAGAGCAGATCGTCGCCCGTAATGACTTCGAACGGCTGCGGATTCACGTACACGTAGCCGAACGGGACGCTGCGTTCATTTTCAGGCACTTCAACTCGAGTCTTGGACTCCGTATCATTGACAGCATTCATATACGGGTGGCAACGATAAAGTCCGATCACTAGGATGTCATCAGACGACAGCAAGTAGTGGAAAACATACTCGAACGACCGCCCCACAAAGTCCAGTGGCACCTCGACGGCGAACAAGGAGCTACGCTGGAGCTCTGGCTTCGACGTATCGCCACGCAAAGCAGCCCACGCGTCACTTGCACGAGATGTGAACATGAATTCCCCCAGGATGTTCTTGATTCGGCCATTGAAAAACTGGTTGATGAGGAGGCTGTCGCACAGCGACGTGCTGTACGTTAGTCCAGACGTGAATGCGGGCGAGAGGAAGAAGTTGCGCGAGAATGTTTCCGAAGAGGAGAACATTGTCAACTCATTGTCACCGTCAGAACCAGTAAACCAGCCATTGGCCAACAAGTTCTGGGCCATGAAGTGCACACTGGCACGATTCCCCACCTCCGTGATAACACACGGCGCCTTCTTCACTCCAATAAAGCTTGTAATAAACTTGTGAAGGGCAACGGATTCCTAAGCATGTAGTACAACCATAAAGACAGAAATATTGTCAAGAAACGAGATGGGAAGGCATCAGCCAAAACGAGACGTACCGCATCCTGGATAAGTTCCGAGTCGTTGTCCGATTTCGCAGTGGACGTTCCTAAGATCAAAATACGATACGCTTCCAAGACACCAGCTCGATTCAGCGTTTTGTGACGGTACGGATCGCCAACCACAAAGTGCACGTCGGGGTAGTGGCTGAAACCATCGTAAGCATCATCATCAGGTAGTTTTGCCGTCAGAATTACAACTGGGTGATACCTCTTCAAGGCTCGAACGCGTAAGGGTCTGATAAGATGTTCCAAGTCGTTCGCGAAAGTAGATTCCGTGGTGACACAAACCACGATAGGAGCCACCGCAAATCCGAGATCATGGACGTCATCGACAACTGCGTCTTCAACGGATTTCGAGGATTTTTTAGTGTGAGAACTCCCACTCTTTTGTTCACCCTCAGTCTCCTTCTCGGGTTCAGGAGTATCAAAATGCCAGTGTTCAAAGCGTGCTTGGTGTCGTTTAAGAGAGTCGTGGCCATCACTTTTACTGCTTTCGCTGCGAACGAGCGATGAAGGGGATGAAACTTGCAGTTCTCGCCAAGCAAGTGGCATCGAAGCATTTGGGGACATTTCGGTCAACGCACTGGCATCGGCTTGAGTCTGTGCAATCACATACGCAGTCTCACCACCGACACACTTGTAGGTGTCACCTGGGTTCAAAACCACCTTGCCTCGAGGGCCATCGGCGACAGCAAATACGATAATCCCATTGCAGTGTGAGTAAGCGAGCGATGCTAACTCAGAGAAGGTCTTGCCAGCAACGACAGACGCTGGTGGTAGCTCCACTACGTAAACCTCGTGGCTTGCTCCCAGCAAATATCTGTCAACCCACGAGCCCTCGCCATTATCAATTGCTTTAGATCGGTTCGTCCGCTTGGCATCACTTCCCAGACCTTCATCATTGTCGTCATCGAAACTCGAAGTAGACGTCAAACTGTACATGAACGTCGAGAAACCGGGGCAAATACAGTTTTGGCCAAGCAAGGAAAGTGCTACCTCTGACAGGCAGAGCACATTCTGAACGCCCATATCGCGAACGAGCTGGCAGTGGACGGATCGGTGAAGCTGTGCGAAAATGTGCGCTTTGGGGGCTTGGCGTTTAGCCGCTAGAACGCGCATCAAGGTGCGATGATCACAGGCCGAAAAATCTTCATCACCCATACGGTCCGTCAACATGAAGATCGCATCCGCAGATTCGCATGCCGCACGCTTCGCATCATCGATATCAAGAAGTGATCCTTGGATGAACCAAACGCGCTTCGCAAAGAACGGGTCCAGAAGCAGCGCCTTAAGTGACGTTGCTGGCGGGTCTTCACTGAGAACAATAACGTGGACTCCGACAAAATCGTGGTCGTTGTGGAAAATCTCGTGGAAAAAATGGCTGATCCGAGTTGCAGTGAGGTCTCCGCAGAGCACGACATGGCGATTGTTGGACGAAGGCTTGTAGCTAGCTTGCTCGTAGGCTGAAACCGAGTTGCTCAGATCCATCACGTTTGAAATCTGGTACGGAATAACCAGGATAAAAATGCAGACGAGTACGCCCACAAACACCTTCGAGAGTGTGTTCTCCGATGGAGGCTTATCGATCGTCACAAATGTCATGACAGAATTGAAGAACGAGTTGAAGAATGTCCACTCCCCCAGATTCTTCACAGAGAGAGTGCCGTCCATTGTCTCTGCGATCTGGATAATTCCAGCAGCGCCAAGCAAGATGCACGTAATTTGCAGGTAGCACAAGAAAGCGAATTGACGCACCGGAGTCAAGTAGGCGTGGCATCGACTCAGTACAGCCCTGCCCGTCATATAGCACATGGCAAACCGCACGGGGTAGACGAAGCGCCACCACGACTCGCCATACCAAAAAGTGCTGCACAAACAAGAAGTGAGCGCGTCATACAAGTTGTATGATACAACGGCCATCATTATCTCTGAAAACATTTGTGTACTCACTGGTAGCGTGTAAAGAAGGAAGCAGGGAGCACAGGCAGAATAACCGCAAGATAGGTGAGCGTCGTCAGTGACAGCAGATACTCCCGACGTCGGTTGGCAGCGAGATAAACGCCTCGGAAGGTGAAGTCAACAGCGAACAAAGTGGCACAAAGTACTTCAATCACCCAGATCGAGTGTGGCATCTACAATTCACCAGAAAACAATCACATCTCATGAGAATACAATAAAAAAACACGTATGTTGACAGGATACACGTACACTGTTGGCAGGAATGTACGTGTTGGTGATGTACGTGGCCGCGAAGACCACAGACAGGAGCGCCATGAAAGCGTCGATGGCAGCGCCCACGTTCCCATTGTCCAGGTTCCTATCGTTATTTCCATAAAGAATCAGATTTATCGAATGAAAAACTGCAATATTCTACATCTTCAGCCCTAGGACGGAGCCACGGACCGACTAATGCGCTCGATGTCGCGTGCATTGCCGAAAACATTGAGAAGATTCGCGTCTGAGTCGGCTTTGGCGCTTGCGGCGGCAGTCTGAGGAGAAATATTAATGGTCAGTGGTCGAGAGTTAAGATAGAAGCTGCAGTTGGGGCTGGAGACCTCAGCGACGCTGCCGTAGCGCGAGGCGTCGGGTTGGCGGAGCGGCTGGCGCTCCATTACGGTGGAAATCAGACTGAAAAGCATACATGTACCCACGTGGTACTTACGGGGAACTTTTTATTGATACTCCAGAAAGTTACTTCTGAAGTTGAAGTTGACATTCACTTCCGTCAACCACCTGAAGAGTGATGGCTACAGCTCCGTTATATGAGTCATGATCAAGAACAGCAGGCTTTAGCACTGGCATCCGAACCAAGAAAATCTTGTTTTTAACCCCTCACTACCCAAATGACCTCGTTGCAAGTAACATCGAGCCCCTGCTCACCGTTTTGTTGCCAATACTAAATCATTTACGAGATAATCGGCTTGGATTCACGTCGAGCACGCGTGATCACTTTACTCAATTACCTACTGAAGGTTATGTGGGCGAACATCTACGCTAGGTGTTTGCTGTCTTTTCGCGATTCCTTTGGGGGTTTAGCACAACCGCAATCAGTGCAAAAAGCAGTATGAGTGCCGTTATTGCAATAACGCCTTCTACTGAGAACAGATTTGTGTATGTCAGACCGAACTCGTCGAAGAGAGCTTTGTCTTCGTGGCCGTAAATGTTTGTAAGGTAGGAAACAATTCCATCTTCCTGAATCAACGACATACCGATCGGCATGGGGCCACCGATTTCAATGTAGCAGCTGGGGGCCCCAGCCTGGGGCAAGCAGACATTGTAATGGGCCCTCCCCAATTACATAAGTAGGTAGGTCCTATATACAAAAGTAGGTACAAAAGCACGCGACTAGCCCGTGATGTGTTATCGCTCTCTGATTGGTTGAAAAGGCAAACATTATAGCCAATCAGGAGTCGACCTGCATATGAGTGGTTTTCGGGGATCTAGGGCTCCCGTCCTGTTCCTAAATTAAAACAGAGTCTATTTTACTACGAGTTACGTCTATCTTGTCTGTGAGCTTCCTCACCGCTACGTGTAAGCTAGTAGCGGTAAAGCACTAGCCCGCTACAGACATAAACCGCCACTGATCTCGATGGTTCGTTTGTTCACTGCGTTGTGCATCTTCCAGGCCCACATGACAGCTGCGTGAGGTCCGTTTGTGTCGCTCGTTGCCAGCTCTTCGATCAGACTCTGAATTCGCTTCCATGCAATGCTGCAGACATTTGAGACAGCCAAAGAAGTAGTTGACAAACAAACGAATTGCCGCCACGGTATTACTGGGTTTCCAAGATCCAATTCTAGTGTTGTGCACTGTCATGCTGTGGAACAACGTCCAAAGTCCACACGTGGAAGTCTTGCACTCAGCCCACTCGGAGTCTTCATCGCCCCGTGAGTCAAACAAATCGACAGGAAAACTCGTTTCATTTGCGACATACCTCCACGTAGTGACCAGCTCATTCCACTCAGCGAGAGGCCAGCTTTGTTTTTTGCTGTAGCGTATGGGTAAGTTTCACAATTGTCATGCGGTTCCCCTCATTTCGAAATGTAGCAGCAAGTGCATACACTCACTGCAGCGCAGCATCATACATCTTTTTTCTCGTTCACCTTTCTTCTCTTCCGACTCGGAAGTTCCGAGACAGGGATGGCAGGTCGCAGACGAAATGGCCTCAAAGTAAGATTGGCGACAAGGAGGACGTAATAAGGCGAAGAAGCGAGCGACGATGGATCTGGTATCGACGGTATCGTACACGGACACTGCCCCTCAGGTACTACACGTTGTGTAGTGTAATGAACCACGGAATGCCTCACATGGCCATACGCTTTGATCTGTAGTTGGCGAAAACGCTATCGCACTTCAATATTACTGAACACGATCCAGTGATCATCTTGAATTGGCATTGCAAGAGTTCATGGCGAGGTAAATCGTCATTGATGGTGCTCCTAATCCGCCCGCGAGACCAAGATGGCTCAGGACATTACCTCCAACCGTAGCCTCGCTTACTGGTGACATTGTGACGTTTCTTGTGAAGCGCGCGGGCGTCCGATTCGGAATAATTATGCTGGCCCCGAACAATATGGTTCAAAACAACAATGTCTGGGCGCGGATCGGAGATCTCGAACACAATCCATTCATGCAAGCAAGTTTTGCTGCAGCGCCACCAGACTAACGCCTTGCTCGGACTGGCTATCTGTTGGACAATCGTCGAGTGCTGCAACCATTCGACGGAGCTCGTGCTGCCTCAACACCACCATTACGTCAGATATTTGCATAATTTCTCAGTCGCAGCGTTTCCTCTGAACGTTCATTCGAGAGTAAGTGACAGCCTAAGTGTTTTAACATTACGCACTTTTGACTTTAAGATTATGTAAATGGGACTGCGCTAAACACTGGTGAGTTTAGTCAACGAGCAATTCACTACATCGTCCTCTCTTCCTTCGCATATAAGTTATTAGGATCGGTCGTAAAAATGTCGATACTAATAAATAGGGTTAGTTTTGATAATGCACCCGCATATAAAGAGCTGCTTATACTAATAGGGTCAGTTTTGATAATGCACCCGCATATAAGAGCAGCTAGAGTACCCCTAAACACCCTCAGACTCTGAGTCGGAAGTAAGCGAATAAAACTGACGTTTGGAAAATGTAGCCATTTGTACAGTCTCGGATCAAGCTCGACGGAACTGACGTTGCAGTCCGGATAGTTTGGCGTCGGACCAGGGTGTGCCGGCATCAGTTTCTGGCTGTGGCAGTTTTGGGATATCAAATTTGACGCGCGCGCCATTGCCCACAGCCCACGCATCCTCCACGACCGCTGCAACGACTGGCGAGATGTTGTTAGAGGTTTTAGGGGTTGGCAGTCGGGAGTCCGAGCTGCTTGCTCCTAGCGGTGCCTTCTTGGAGAATCGTGGCACAGATGTTGGCGACGCCCAGTCGGGCAAAGATGCAAGGGCTCCAGAATCGCTGGCCATTTGCCACTTCATGCGCAACGACCGTAATTCGGCAGAAAGTTGCTTGTTCTCCTTGCGAGCAGCAGCACGTGTCCAGTCCAATTTGTTGCGCACGTCGATGAATTTCTCGTCCATGAGACGCAGTTGGTCCTCCAGGATTCGAGCGCCTTGCTCCAGCTCAGCCACTTGTGCGTCCTGGGCGGTGTGCTTGCGAATTGCGGTAGCCAACTTGTCCTTCGTTTCAAGTAGCTCCTTGTCTAGGCGACGCTGCGCCTCTACTGCACGCGTTTTAGCTGCGGCTTCGTGCTTCAGATGAACCATGAGCTTTTCGACGTGCTCTGAGAGAGCCGCCACTTTCTCTCCTAGCTCCTTGTTTGCCAACTCGCTTTTCGCTCGCAGTTCCTTCTCCACACGCTCACGGCCGACCATTTCTACCACCTTCTCACGCATGTTTTGTAAATCGCGAAGACCCGCTTGAGCAGTATCTAAACCGCTTTCGAGCCGTTCCGTACGCTCCATCAGCCGCTTGTTCCGGCTTCGTAGTACACGCATTTCGCGTTCTAAACGCCCAGCACCGCCGAGGCCTAGCGCATCCAGAGCCGAGAAGTTGTCAACATTCGGCAAGTGACAAGACGACTGCTCTGCTCCGTCTCGTGCTTCGTCGGTTGCTGGGTCAAACGATGAAGAAGATCCCGGCCGACCTCCAGCTAGCTGCCACTCATGCTCCTGTGCTTTCAAGCGCAACCGTATCAGTTCCTCGAGTTTCACATGCTGGTAAAGCCCATCATCAACGCTTGCATCTTGACTACCAATTGTAGGATCAAGACCAATTCCACGAAGGAGAACTCGTCGCACACTGCTCACTTCTTCTCGGAGTTGTGCCAGTTCTGTTTTAGCCTTGTCGAGTTGATTAGCCGCACGAAGATGTTTCTCCCCTTGCTGAACAAGCTGCTCCGACTTCATGAACACTTCTTGCTGCAGGTTTCGAATCCTAGCAGCATAATCGTTCCCAGGTCCCGTGAGCGATAGCAGTGCTACTTCATCTTCCAGCGCTTTCACGTGATCATTGGCCTCAATGAGTTTTTCTTGCTTCTCTTGAATCTGTTGCTCAGCTCGACGTAGCAGCGCATTCTGGTTAACCACTCGCACATCTTCGTCCGCAGCAACTGCCTTCAGTTGACCTTCTAAACTTGAAATCTGTCCTTGTAATTCGTCTATCTTGCTCGATCTATTTTCCAGCTCTTGGTGCTTTGCAGCAATTTCTTCTTCGTGAGACTTTCGCACATCTTCATGAGATCGTCGCGTGTCTTCCTGAGCTTGTTGTAGCTGATCATACTGCACTCGAAGTGTGTCGTACTCGGCGCTAAGCTGTGCAAAGCAATCATCACGCTCGTCTAACTGCCTTTGAAGTTCTGCTTCTTGCTGCTCATGAGATACATCGGAGACACGAAGGCGTTCTAACTCCGCGAGGTCGTCCACCATCTGCGCTGTGCAGGTCTGAACGCTCTCTTCGAGCTGAGCTATCTGCTCCTCTAGCTCTCCCTTCTCAGCTGCGAATTGTTCCTCCGCATACCTCCTGGTCTCTTCAATTTGCTCTTCAGCATACCGTTTGGCCTCATCCAAGGCTGCATAGCTTTCTCGCCATTGGCCGTTCTCTTCGGTGATGGCCTCAATGGTTTGTGTAAGTTCCGCCGTTCTCAGTCGCTCATGTTCTACGGCAGCTTGCATCTGCGCCTTCTCATTGGCGTGTTCTCGATAGAGCTCATCATTGGCTTGCCGGAGCTCAGCGATTTCCTGCTCTGGTGTCTTGGCTGCCATGAAGGGAAAGCTACTTGGCAAACGTCGCTACAACCACAAGTGAGAACACCATCTAGCAACACAAAATCAAAATAGATTGATGGCAAAGAAACTATTTTCTTGTGCTCTGCTCTCTGTAGATGTACGCACCTCAGTCTTTGTCTAAGTTGCTGTTGTTGCCGAAGCAGATATCTCATTGAGAGTTTCCAGTTGCAGATCAATATCGTGCCATATTTCGTTCATCTTGGAATCTCCATCAGTTTGCAATGCTGCGTTCAACTCTTGAAGAATGTATCGCACCTTCATATTCACACGGGATCATCATTAGTATCTGTTGAAAAATAAAATGAAGGCTTGTCACTCGGTGAACTTACGTAGCCCAGATGAGCAAGAAGGTCACCTCTTTCAGCTGTCAGTTTGTTGTCGCTGGAGTGCTCAAATTCTGATAGCAGTTCGCTGGTCTTGGCGTACAAGAGCTCTCGAAACTCCATATAGTTGATCCCAGTGTTGGCGAGCATGACTACTTGACACTGGTTTACAAATTCACGTCCGACCAGGCCGATCTCTTTCAGGTCGGCTAGTTCATGCTCAACCGCGGCGTACTCCCGCTTAAAGAACGCCCACAATTCACGGATATTGTACCCGTTGAACCAGTTATGGTTAATTGAAATTGTGTCCTCCACGTTTTTAACCTGGTGGTACCATCCGCTGGGAACGAATATCGCATCACCCGTTTCTTGAATGACGTGCACTTGTTTTGCTTCGTGGAAATGTGGGTATTTTTCTCGGTCGACATCATCAACTGTCACGTCAGGTAAAACGAACCGACCAAAGCGGTCTTTCAGCTTTGCCTCCTGCTCAGGACCGAAAGCATACGCCGTTAAACACTGCATTGAGAACTGCTACCACGCTCCACCGACACATACATCATCCGGGTGATAGAATACCCACTCCTTGCGACCGCAAACATTCACAGACCAGCTGAAAGCAAGCGAAAATATGAGAGAGCTGATAAAGAACAGACCTGCTCGTCCAGAGCATACCTGTACGAACGGAACACGTCCTGATGAAGTGGTGTCCAGCTTCCAGCAGGGCCTAAGTACACAAACAGTTAGCATCAATCGTACTTCGAAGTACGTTGTATAAAAGGCTTACCAAGATACACGAAGCGATAATCGCTTTCGCTCTGCTCCTTGTGGTCCCACCACCTACTCAACAGCGGCAATACAATTTATTAGTCAATCACGCAGTGACCAAACATCCGCCAACTCCGTACCAATTCAGCCAGTCATCTTTGAAAAAAGGCGGCGTTCTGCAATCATACGTCAGCTCTCAATGAACCACTAAGCCAAAGCACTTCTCCAACGTACTCGTAAATATCGTGTCCGAAAGCGTGCACAAAGTGCCAGTCCTTGAGGTATGTCTTGCCAGCCGTGCCGCTCTCAATCAGCGTCAAGTACTCGTCTACACCGCATCCATCTCCACTGTCACATCCTCCTACCACAAATTTCCAACCTCAAAGACGCTTTGTCCTCACCGAGTCGCATGGTCCATCGCTCCTCTGCGCCATACTCCGTCACATCTCCACTGGCCACCTGATCCATCAAATTGCAGCATAAAATCACTCAAAATGACGCCAAACAGAGCCAACAATTGCAGTTTCTCCATACTGGCGCCTCTGCTGCTCCGTATTTTTCCTTCAGATGCGCGAAATTGATCTTCTTTCCATCGCGCCACTGCGCCGTCTTGGGGAACCACGTGTCCGTCACGTTACGCAGCAGCACGGGGTGGTTGGGCGCCATGTAGCGCCTGCAAAAGGCCTCGTAGCTCAGCGTGCGCACGTCCTCCACGTCCATGAGCTGCGGCCATCAATTGGCATCACGCGCATGTCTCTTGTCCCTCGACTCAGAAATGTAGCCATGTTGGAAATCTGAGGCGCCGTTTCGCTTCAACTAGTCGACGAAGAGTCCAGAGCCAGGCCCACGTACGTCAGCAAACCGCTTTGGTAACACCCCAGAAGCTACGAGGTTTCCTGTTCACTCTCGAACTCGCTTAGTTTCACTGTGCCAGTCGCGAGCGAGCGAAACCCCTTGGCTTCTTATGGCAGCAACCGACTCGTCTCTGCCCAGCAACTCGAACGGCGGAGGGGACACCGTCATCGCGCAGTATCTCGCGGCCAAAGTGGCGTGGTGGGCCACGTACCCGCGCATTCTGATCGTCACGGCCTCGACGCTCAGCACGTACAACCCGGAGACGTTCCAGTGCACCAACCAATGGGAAATCGCCGATATCGAGACCGTCGAAATCTCCAGCACGCAGAACCAGGTAAAATATTCAGCAGAAAAGAGGTTGCAGCTGTAGACTCAATTCGGTTTGTGCATTCATCTGTTACAGTTCGTGTTGCGGCTCGAGAAGTCTGGCTTCCGGTCGCCCAAGTTGAAGTTTGCGTGCTTTGCTCGCGGCCACTTGCTGTCGCTACTGGCTCGGCTGCGTCGACAAGCGCAGGGGAAGGCGCTCTTGTATCGTCTTGTGAGTGCGCGGCGGCTGCATTTCCGGTGCATCGAGCAGTTCGCCAACGCCTCGCACAAGCTGCTGTTCCTGCAGGTGACCGTGTCCAGCATCGTCTTCTTGGACGAATGCGGTCGTCGTGTGCAGATTTTGCCCTTCTTGTACTTGCGAAAGGTGGCGTTTTCATCTGCGCATAACGACGGGATGGTCTTGTCGACGGCATTTCATGAAAGGTTCTTCCTGTGTGGAGAGAGACACGAATGTCTGAACGAGATCGTGGCGGCGGCGAAGGAAGCGGGTGTGGAGCTGTACAAGAAGTCGAGTCCCATTACGACACTGCAACTTCGACTGCAGAACACGCAGGTCCTGGATCGTCCGTCAGTCATTCGGTTCGATGTGAAGAAGGCGAGAAATACGTCGGGGAATGGCGACGGTGCTCCCGAAAGCGAAGGTAGTGACGGGATGAAGAAGGCGTTCAAGAAGATCCAGCTGATTCTGCAGGGCGACGCGATCGTGGAGATGCATCGCTCCATGCGCACAGTCATTGCACGTCCGTACAGCGCGTTGATGGCAATTGTTCGCCCAGACTGGGACCCGAGGACGCTCGTGCTGGAATTTAAGCAGGAAGATACCTTGGTTCTAGACGTGGATGGCCGAGATCAGCTTGTGGCACTGCTACTTTTAGTATGCCGCGAAGCAGGCCAGCACAATATCATGCTGATATCGTCTGGGCTAAACTATTGCCGGTTTTACCATCCTCATGAAGCCGACACGGCGGCAAAGGATGCTAGCAATATTGCAGGCGCGTCAATGGAGACCTTCTTGCTCAGAAGAATTGTGCAGACGAGTGTTCGCCCCCAAGACGCGAATAGCGGAAGAGGCGGTGGCAGAAGTGTTTGGTCTCCACGAAGACGACGCGGTGGAAGTGTATCAACACCGAGAGCGTCTCAGGGAAACAATGACACGCCTCGATCGGATGGTTCTGACTCAAATGGCCGTGGAGGATGGTTCCAGCGACGAATCAATAAGGACAAGCGAACAGCAGAGCCTCTTTACGAAACGCGCAACTCCATCGATTCGGGCTTGTCCATGAATGAGAGTGTCAGCATCGCTATTGCTATGGAAGAGCTTAACGCGAACCTTCCATTGGATGAGCTCGCTCGCAGCGGTCCGGGGCAAGTGGAAGTTGTCAACAAGGCCATGGAGCTTGTTTTCGAGCATCTCGTGACATTAGTAGCGGCATTACGGCGATACGGAGATACGACGAGCTCAGAGCTCATTACCACTCTGCAGGCACTTGTGCGCTTGTATCACCACCAAGACGCATGCTTCACTGATGACAAGGTGCAATTCTTGCTCGAGGGCTCATCTGCTTGGCGTAGCTTCACTAACAAACGTATTTGGTGTGACAGATTCCCCAAGTATTTGACGCAGTGCACGAGCTCATTCTCCAGCAGGACTTGCTCACCTGTTACTGGTGCCTCAGGCTGTTGCAATGCTTTTTGGGTGTCCGGACGCCAAACACTGCCGCGGATTCCAACGCAGCGGGTGACCAACGTGCCAAGATGATCCAGCATTTTGTACACAACGGGACGGTTCAACACGCCATCGTTGACCTTATTCCAGCCTCATTTGCTGTATCAAACAGCTCATCTTTCATGGCAAAATCCTCCATCATTGGAACAGCCTTTTGGACAGCTGATCCGGATGCTGTACGAAGTCCACCTTCCAGTCTTTCGTCATCTCAGTCCTCAATTTTGTGCACAAAGGAGGCCCACGTGCAGAACGAAATCAATGTGGTATTCTACGAGACTCTGCTCACTTTGCACCACTTGCTGGTGTACTTGAGAAGTGCTGCGAAGATCCAGCGAGCTACGCGTGACAGACAAAATTACATTGCGGCAAGCAATCGCCAAATTCATCACAAGCACCCCGACATGTCCAGCGATGTACCAGCCGAGAAGCAAACGGATGCTCTTGCTGGTAAACTGCTGGAGAAATACCGTTTCCTCATGGAATCAATCGTGGATGTCCGTCTTGTACGCATGGCAGAAACATCCGTCGCACTCGTAAAGTTTGTGTTAAACCATTTCGCAACCAAGACGAGTGCTAGTCAGCTTCAGCTGGCACCGTGTGATAACCAGCTATCGCACACTAGTGACGGGGACTTTTATGACACTCGAAAGAGGCGGCTGGGTGAGCTTGGTTCGTTCCTTGATGATTATCGTGCAATCACTGAAAGTAGGGCGGAAACCCAGTCATTGCTCTTTGGTTCCGAGAGAACAATTGAGCTGCCGCTCAACGCTTTAAGCTGTGCAACTGGGAGTGATTTCACGAATGCTGCCATGGAGAGGCTACTCAACCCAGGCACCACCAATCGTGTGGGAACGGTGATGTCAAATGGGTCGATGAGACTTGAGTACCTTGACCCAAGCGAGCCACCGAGTTCAATTCGAGAAGAGGATACCTACATGGCGCCACCAAAACAGGAGCTCATCAAGAAACCATTAAATCCTCAGCAAGATCAATTGAAACCTCACCAAAGGCAAGTGGAAACCCACAAGAAACCACTGGGAAAATATGTAATCTCGAAGCATTTGGAAAAGTCAAGCACGTACAATAGTCTTGCCGCTGGAAACAGCAACCAAGTGTATCAACCATCACTGCAATCATCAGTCGAGCGATTAGTTGGCAGAACGAGCCCTGTGCGTTCAATTCGCAGCGACATCGGAGCGAATTTGTTCAATAGTGACGATGAAGATGACACAGTCGGCCCGCTTCTGTATAGTGATCACGTATCGGCAGCAGTGCGGTCGCCAAGAGCTATACGCAAAGCGTTCCAGGCGTCAGCAGGGGCGCGCAGGACTGCAAACGAATGTGATGCTTGCATTGGGTGCAACGATGTTTGCACCAGCGAGAGGTGTTTCTTCTGTGCCGAGAAAGAATACCAGCTGAAAGTAGCTTTTGCTGGTTCTTCTATTGCTTCTGGGCCAACTGTGCGTCAAGTTTCGTGGCAACATCGCATACCATCGTCTGTTGAAAGCTCATTCAATGTCGAGCGCGAGTACTCGTCTTGCGAGATGCGACGACACCAAACTCAACGGTCTTGCTGGATTCGGGTGGACGATAATGTTTTCGATGTGACGGATTTGCTTGGTGTTCACCCGGGAGGAGCTCAAGTACTTCTTGAGGCTGCACAGCATGGAGGTGATTGTGGCCCCATCTTAAAGACGCACCCACCTGCGGCACGGCAAATGCTGACGCAGTATCGTCTTGGTCGCTACTACGAGTGCAACAAGTGTTGAGCCTCCCGGTGTTTTTGACTTCGACTGATCCTTCACGAATTTCGCGCTACTAAGGCAAATTAATGCATCATAGTTTTGAATTGCAACCTTGTCCTTTTCTCCAACAGCTATCATAACCCCGACCATTTGCTTATCTTGAGCTTCTCCAGAGAACGTAGTATCGTCTTGGTCATAATAGACGTCAGTTGCGAAGCAATTGCTTCAAGGCTCTCCACATGTCCAGTGCATTGCTGTGGATACTTAGATATGAGCGTGAACACGACTGTCGAAAATTTTAGTGATCCTCGAAGCTGTTCTCCTTCGAGCTGCTCCAAAGCAGTCTCACAAGCTCCAATGAACCTTTCCAATGTCAGTGAAGTTAGCGCTGGCTTCGTGTTGAGGATGTTCTGAAATACCAATAGGGCCGACTCGTTTGTTAGCAAATGTTGCTTCGAGTCGTTTTCTTCACTTGCTGTCGCTGATGAGAGGCTTTTCTGAATGAATTCATCGAGCTGATCCGTAGGGACTGTGTCGGGACTACGCAGGATTCGTGTAATTGCTTCTGCTTGCGCTGGACCAAAAGAGCGACCAGTGTCAGGATTGAAGCCACCAACGAGCAGTGGTAGCAGCAGTGAGTCAACAAGTGCGCTAGTATAGCTAGAACCAAAGCGTAGCGCCGTTTGCAGCAACACACGCGAAATCACTGACTCTGCTGCACGGATTTTGGGTAGCACGCTAGTCTCGAGGAAGATCGCTGCATATCGAGAGCTCCAGTTGGAATCCACAAGTGCACTGATCAAAAAAGCAGATAGTAAGTTTGCTGTTAGCATGTGCAAGGAGATATAACACTTCCACACACTATAAACCTTGTGATTTGAAGAAGTACTTCATCACTGGCAGCATCCATACGCAGCATTCGGCACAGGCATTGAAAACTCCGCTCGTTCGCTGCATAAGTCGTGTGAACGTCGTTGACGACTTCAGCCAGAATGCCGAACACTCGTGTAGCAAGATCGTCCACTGCTACTCTAGCGTCAGCATGAGATAGATGAGCAAGCTGTTTCGCCAGCGCCGCAGCACGGTCTTCTATCTGCGTGGGTTGACCAACAAAAGTCAGGATGAAAACATAGCAAACTCTCGACGAATGTTTACCACAAACCTCTTTGCTAAGCGGTGGGCGCTCCTGTGACTTGGTAGTTGGCAGTGTCTGCGCTCCTGCCTTAATTCTTGGATCCTGTTTAGTCTCATCCATCTCATCCTTCGAGTATCGGTCCTGTAGTGCCTCCACTCTAGATCGCTTGGTCAACGAAGACGTCTTATGAACCTTCCTGCTTCCAGCAACAGAACCTGAAGAGAGGGCCGTATGCAGCCCCACAGCGTCATCTTCTTCCTGCGACGGGAACTTGACTCGATTCAGTGTCAGTCGCCGCATTCGACGTCGGAAAGCAGCGTCTGCCATCGTCTCCTCCCTCTTCTCCTCCTCTCCACTCAGTACCATCCTCGCAAGGGACAGACACACGCCATCGCTCTCACGACGTCGAGGCCGCGCCGCCACCTCAAGAAAAGTTTGCGCCAAATCCACCGCGTCCTCTTCCCTCGGAGACGCGCCACTCGCCAACGCGCTCCAAATCTCGCGCTGCACCTTCAGAGGCAACTGCTCCAAGCGGATGCCAAAGTCTGCAACACTTGGAGCGTCTCCTTTGTCTGGGAGGACGAACTCACGGAGCTCCTGCAGAACATCGGGAGCCTTTTGACGATGATCTGCTTACGAGAACGCACAAGCGGGTGAGATACGACGCTCAACGCAGTGGCTACTGTGCTCTACGTGCCTTGTAAGTAGTTGCGAACGCCGGTGGCGCCTTTGGCTTGAGCTGCGAACGCGAGGAATTGCGTCTGGTCCATTGAGTTGTGTGCAACGTTAGGTATCGACCAGTTGTGAGGCGAAAAGATTTCTTAAAGTTGGTTAGGTTTACTATTGTGTCCACCAGACTGTCCATCTACCTACAAATGTCCACTACATCTCTCTCATTTCGGTGTCCGACGAAGCCCATCGAAAAGGGACGGGAATCCTGTGCTGTGCTTGGAAGCAAAGCGAATGTTTGGCCGGATCGACAACTCGGTAGTGTCGTTCGTTGGGCTCCCACTCGTTGACGTTTGGCCGGACGAGCCTGGCGACAAAGCTGAACATGGAGATGGCAACGTACCTGCAGCCTTTGCCAGCTGGTTGCTAGTGACATTCTTTGAAGCTCTAGCAACATGAGGCGATGGTTTGCGAATGATGCGTCGGAGCTCGTGTCTAAGCGGACATGCGGCTCCCTTGGGACAGTATCCCTGGGCAAATGGTTCGCAGAGCGCCGCTGTCGCGCTCACCTTCACGTGGCGATACCTGCAGTTATCCCGCGTGCAAGCTCCGCGTAGAAACATTTTGCAGTCCGGAACTTTGTTCTGCAGATTTGATGCGAGAAAGCATACACACCAAAAACAAGTTATAGCACCAAGTCAGCAACACAAAGCATCGCAAGTCTCGTCGTTGAAGCGCACAAGGGGCTTCAACGCGAGTGAGAAAAAAAGCGTCAGTCTTTCTCCACCTCATCGTGTTGGTGCGACAGCAAGCACTTGGGGTCGTTGCACTCGTTTTTCAAGAACTTTCGACACATCGCCACTCGCCGACTGTCGTGAATGAATCTGCAAGCATCCTTGTTCTTGCAGAAACCTAATATTCCGATCAAACACAATTTAGCGGTAGCATCCACCAGGTTAGCTACGGTTTTGTAGCGATCCGAATTGCAGCTGAATGAATACTTGCCGAAACTGTTGTAGAACGAGCAATACACCGTACGAACTTTTACCGCTTTTTTCGACGCATGGCGTTTGTTTCGTGCACGCTGGACAGTAGCTTTTGCTCGGACAAGTCTAGAGTATCAGAAAGCACAAAGACAGATCAATGAGTCACAATAATAAACTAAAATTACAAGACGGTATGTCGAATCGTCAACTTACGCGGCGCGGGCAGCTCCACTCTTCGTTGTCAGGCTAAGTGCTCCAGGTCTGTAGGTAACACTTGCCTTGTGTTCCTCTGTCGAACAGCGCTTCAACACCTTGCCACCGTTTGCAACGACATATTTGATCCCGCCAATATGGACAGCATCTACTCACAGCACATGATGTCAGCAAACCACACAGATACTACAAACAGTAGTAACCCACCACCACTCCTCACCATTAGAACGGGACACTGGCATCGGCACTGGAGACGTAGCAGCTGCAGTAGGCACCAAATTCTTCTTCACTCCCGCTCGGACGAGACTGAAGCCGCCGTTAGCTTTCTTGTACTCGCCATCCTCCAGTCTCAGCACCTGCAGCTGCCTACTCTTGCTCTTGGTCGCCACTTTCACCTACCCCATTCACCATTGAACAAATCAATGACCATCACTCTCCACTAGCCCAAACTGCAGCCACTCACCGGCCGCTTCCACGTCTTGTGCTTCCCCTTGGCGGCAGTGGGCGGCGTCGCGCTCCTCGTCGCAGCTTCCACCGGCGACTTGGCTGCGTCTTCCCGTCTCCACACTTTGTTCGCGCTCGCGTGGGTCCGAGTTGCAGCCGGAGAGTAGCGAGTCCACGAGCGATTCACAGGCGTCGGCGGCCTCCGCGACTGGTACGGAGCGTACGGCGGCCGCGCGTACGCGTATCCAGGAGCTGCAGACGTCGCGCCGCTGCCTGCGTGGCGTTTGGCCTCCAGCAGGTTCTTCATGGCCTGAATCTTGGCGCGCAACGTCGCCTCCTCCATAGTCTTTTGCGAATTCTCAACTGCCAGTTTGGAATTCTCAAGCGGTATACTGAAACCAAGTGAGGTGAAGAAAGTACAGTGGAGTGGTGTGCTAAGTGCGAGTTAATTAAACGCCAACGTGGCTGCTGATTACAATTCTTTACTTATAATATCGCGATCATGACGGACCGCACGAGCGACTTCGTGGGCATCACGGTGCTGTTCGACACGGGGCGCGCGCGGCCACAGACGCACCAGCCGCTGTCGAGGGACGCGCGTCTGGCGCAGCAGATCTCGGACCAGCTGCGCCAGCAGGAGCTGTGTCTGCGCGAGCTGCAGGAGCTCGTGGGCAGGAAGAGCATCGTCGGCGACGACCCGAGCGCGCAGATCGCGACGCTCACGGACGTGCTGAAGAAGGAGCTGGGCGCCGTGGAGCGCAACATTCAGACGTTTCAGCAGACTGTGAATGCGCAGAGAGGCCGCCACCAGCAGCACCACCAAGCGCACTTCACCATCGTCTGCTCGTCGCTCAAGTCGCGCTGTGCCAAGAGCGTCAAGGCCTTCCATGTGAGTGTTTTGTGTACTGTTGAGTGGTAATACATTGGTACTGATGGTGGGGTTTAATTGCAGCAAGCGCTTCAGCAGCACACGGCAGCGATCCGTGAACGCAGCTCAAGACGTAGCAAATTTTCGCACGGAGGAGGCAACCCCATGGTGCATATCAACGCGCCGCTGTTCGCACGGACAGGATCCGGCGTGAATGGACACCAAGTGGTGCCTACGAACAATGGAGCGGCTGCGGCCCCGTTCCGGTCTCCTCAGCCTAGACAATCTGCCGCCGGGAGTGGATTCCAGGCTCCGCCTGCGCCGACGCCGACTAACCCAGGTACTGCGTGGAAGATACTACTGCTTGAATTATAACGTATCTCTGACGCGTATGCATTGTATTTTTGTTTGTTGGCACCGCAGGTGCTGCACCGGCGTTGAGTCCACCTGCACCAGGGGCCGGACTTCGTCGCCGAGCCAATCTAGGAGCTAGTCCGTTTATGCAGCAGCGCACAACACCACCGGGGAGTGGAGCGGGTATGCAACAGCAGCAGTATCGTCCTCGTGAAGACGCTCAAACGAGATATAATAATGCTGCGCAGGTGGAGAGTACTATTGTAGAGGTACGTTACGGTAGCAGCAAGTTGTACTAGCTGGTCACCGTATCTTACCGACATCTCGATTTGTGCTTTTGCAGATCACAGGCATGTACACGCGTATGGCGACGATGGTCGCCGAGCAAGGAGAAATCATCTCGCGCATCGATGACGACATGGATATTGCGTGCGTGGCTGCATAATGCCTACTATTATGACTATAAACTGCATGCTAACTGATGCTCGCTATCTTGCTAGGCAAACCAACGTGGAGGCTGCGCACGGCGAGCTGCTCAAACTGTTCAACATGGTGCAAGGCAACCGGTCCCTGATCCTCAAGATCTTCCTCGTGCTGATCCTCGTCATCTTCCTCTTCGTCGTCGTGTTTTAGCCCAACAAGTTGGTGGCAATTGCCAATCACTCAATACAATAGAAACCCCTTGCGACCACCGAAAGTCTAAAGATAGGCAACCAGCCAATCACCGCAAAGCCTATTTTTGGCTCGCTGACCGCTCATTCTTGAAGTGTGTAGCCATTCGTCGAGCAGCAGTCGCAGGACATGGCGCTCAAGCCGCCCAAGAGCCTCACGTTGGACATGGAGGCGCCGCCCATGACGGAAGACAACGAGCTGGATCTGCCCACGGGGGACTTGGACGACCGCGCAGGCTTCTGGATCACGTACTGCGCCTTCTTCTTCAGCGGCGCGGGCTCCATCGCCATGTGGTCGTGCATCACGCTCTGCCTCACCTTCTTTGACGCCAAATACCCGGAAGATCGCGTGGGCTTCGTCTTCCCAGTCGTCAACATGTCGACGTTGCTGGTCATTAGTCTGTACATGGTCATGGCAGGGCGGCAGTTGTGTCTGGACGCGAGGATGCACGGCTCGCTGGTCAGTTACGCGGCGTTCGTGCTGCTGCTACCGCTGGTCAATGTGGCTACAATGCCACATGACGTTGGCTACCCATTGACGCTGCTCGCACTAATGGGCTCAACCGTCTCGTCGTCGATCATGCAGTCGAGCATGTACGGACTGGGTGGCGTCTTCGGCCCCGCGTTCATTCAGGCAATTGAAGGCGGCAAAGGGTTTGGCGCGATCCTACTGTTCGCAGTGAGACTCTCACTCAAGTGGTACCTGGAAGACGAGGACGCCGATGACGCGCAGCAGAATTACTACGCCAAGTTGTCCATGGGCGTGTTTTTCGGCGTTGCATTGCTCATTGTGGCGACCACGTGGGTGCTCTATTGGGCGTTGCTGCGGACAAAGTTTGCGCAGCCGTTGCTGACGGAGTACGCGTTGGTGCAGCATGAAACGCCGCTGACTCCGCCGGCAATGTCACCGCTGTCTAGCCCGATCAGCCCACTGCGGCGCCCGAATGCGTTCTTTAGTCGCGATGGAGTGAACGAGCGGAGTCCGTTGCTGGCGAACAGCATGAGCACAAGCAACGGAGGCACCCTGAACAATCAGGACGATGACGCGGACGATGAAGAAGACGCATTCGAGATCGAAGAGGAGCTGGAGGAACACGCTGCTGCTGCCACGGTCATGAACGTGCTTCACACGGCGCTGAAACCCTTCTTCTCGCTCTTCTTCTCCTACTTTGTGTGTCTCTCCTGCTTCCCCGGCATCATTTCGGTCATTCCATCCGTGACGCTGGGGTTGGGAGGCTGGTTCCCGATTGTTTTGGTGGGGTGCTACAACCTGGGCGACCTCGTGGGAAAGAACTTGCCCGTGTACGCCATGTACTTCAACGCATCGACGCTGCATCTGCCGTGGCCATTCCAGCTCTCGTTCCTCCCGTTTTTTATGGCGGCACTTGTGCATCCTTTCGACGATGTTACCATTATCGTTGCGGTGCTCTTACTGGGACTCACCACGGGTTACGTGGCCACGTCAAGTATCATCTTGGCACCTAGTATGTGCTCCGAGTACCAGAAAGAGGTAGCAGGCATGGTTGGCGGTCTCAGTTCCATCATTGGGCTGTGCGCCGGTTCCTACAACGGCTTAGCGCTGGAGGCCATCGTTCAATTCTGGATGGGAGACATCCCGCAGAAATGAAAAGTGGTTTTCTGGCTAGTACCATCGGTAGGGAATACTTAGTAGAATGAAGCTTTATCATGCTCGCCTTCATTGTGCAGTGACAGCTCCAAATACATCATATCCTCGTTCATTATTATCGTGTTCAGTCCCCGAGGAGTCTCCAAATAGGGCCATAGCTGTATTGGCCCCGCTGTGAGATCGCAGGTGCAAATGGAAGACCCACAACAGCGCCCACCGTCAGCGAACCCATCATCTGTATTAGAAAGCCTGGACGTGTCAACCATTGTGCCTGAAAGCATTCTCAGCTCTGAGGAGATCCAGTTGCTGAAGCACAAATTTGCGTTATGCAACACCACCGACAGCAAGAAAGTCCGACCACCGTTAGCAAGATTGCCAGCAGCTCGTGCTTGTAAACTCTTTCGCGAAGACTATCCATCGCTCTCGGAGTGGGAAATCCAAGCCGTGTTCGACAAGTATGATGTTGACGGAGACGGTCATTTGTCCTTCATGGAATATCTGCAAACGCGTGCGTACTACCGAATGCTCCTTGAAGAAAGTACTCAAATGGAACTCCTGCGCATCTTCTCGGTCCTAGACACGGACGCAGATGGTCTCCTATTAGCAGACGATGTGCTACAACGTATCGAGCAAACTGGTCTGCACGGAGTTAGCATGCTCAAGCAGGTCATCACGCAGGCAGCCGAGGCCACGAAAGTTGGTGTACACAGCCTTCGGTACTATCATCGCAAAGGAGAGATCTCTTTTGACCACTTCTCAGTGACAATACGGGATGTGAATCGAAAGGTGGAGCAGGGGATCGCCACGAAGACGCTTCGTATGATAAGTTTGCAGCGGGAACAGCAACAGCATCAAGCTCTACGACTACAAAAACCCACGTCGGTGCCCGATCACAACGCAGAAGCGCTTCGAATAGAAATTGACGTCCTCGCCCGTGAAATTCACCGGATGAAAAAGGAGCTTATCACCGATACTAATAACGCTCTTGGGGAAGCATGTGAACGACTCATGGCCACTTACGAGAACGAGCAGCACGTTTACGAATGCCTCAGCAACTTCATCAAATATTGTAATCTCCGCGACGCCACACTGTTTCGCTACAACCTCGAGCGTGAAGGGAAAAGAGTCCATATCCTCAACTCGATGCTGCTCGCACCACCGGAAAATCTACGGGTACGATCGTACTGTCTTGTTATTGCCCATTTCCACGTTTTGACTTCAAACTCCATCATTCCCATAGCAATCCACCGAGTATCGAACAATGATTGACTTGTCACTCAACCACGAGCCATCCACAACGTCACAGTCCATGGTGTTACATCATACAACCGACGTAATCCTGGAATCATTGTTGATGAACCCAACACTACGAAAGCAGTTTGCCTATTACGCAATGACAGGCAATGTCACGAATTTGGTCTGGATTACACGCACCAACTTCATCAAGTTTGTAAAGGATTGCAAACTTGATCTGCTTCCATCTCCAGTCTTGAAGGATGTAGACATCACCAATATATTTGCAGCTGCCACTGGTACGACAAAGTCGATGAGCTTTGCTCACTTACTATCGGCCTGTATCCTGATATTTCAGCGCTCTCGTCAATCTCCGGTACGTTCCCCATGTCATCACTAGTTCACATAGAACCGTTGTAGCATCAGTATTGACATTTGTATTGCTTTTTGACGTCTATAGTGCCCTATGGCACACAGTGAGGTGCAAAATATGATAGAGACACACGTGATCGCTCGAGCAAAGGCCATCCATGTGCAACAGCTAGCCCCTGACATATCTCAAAACCACGTCATGAAGCTACTCAAGGAGCACATTTGGCAGCTCAAGCAGATATTTTCACATTTCGGGATTCAAAGTCTTACAGAGGTAAGGTTTCTTGCAAGTACAACCGCGTGCAAAACGTCACAATCACGCCACTGTTCTTGCAGGTAGACAACAAAGTTCGGCTTGATATGAAAGAGTTTCTCACCTTCGCGCGAGCATTTAGTGAGTACTGCATCCTGCTCACATCTTCGTGCTGCTTGAACTCACTGTTCCTTCCTACAGATATACTTCGCTCTCCACCTGATCGTGATGGCGAGCCATACACACCGCCAACCGAGCCTACCAACGCATCCATAGCTCCAATAAGCCTTGCCGACCTTATCCGAGAGTATTACGCGGCCAAGCTGGACATCAGTATCGCTAATTCAGAGCGACGGGAAGCAGCAGATCTTAACTTCCGCGAGTTTCTACGGTGTATCCAGCGAATTGCTTTAGCCATGCATGTTCGCAATCCAACCAAGCACGATGCAGCGCGAGCCAACGGCGTGACGACCACAGTATTTGAGGCAACCAAGGACGACAGTTCTAGGTCTCCCGATAAAGTGTGTACCCCGCGTACTCCGCGATATCAGCGGCGAGGAAACTTGCTGGCTACTTCTCCAACCAAGAACTGCAAAATCACCAGTACCTCCGTCATATCGCGGTTACTTCAAACATCGAGAGCGATCGTGATGTGTCAACTTCCACTGGGCAATCACGCGCCACAAGTAGATGATAAAACGTCTATTCGCCTCGACGATAACTCGAGAACTGGAAC
This sequence comes from Phytophthora cryptogea, assembly GCA_000468175.2. Classification (NCBI taxonomy): domain Eukaryota; phylum Oomycota; class Peronosporomycetes; order Peronosporales; family Peronosporaceae; genus Phytophthora; species Phytophthora cryptogea. The sequence continues at coordinate 66,897 of KV743674.1, forward strand.
ATCTCCTTCAAGCGCAATAACTCCGTTAAATCCAACCCGACCAGCATGTCCACTTAAACCCCACCGACGGCCAATAACATCAGGTGGATCACCGCGCATCCGAGTTATTCACCAACCCTCCAGCTATCACTAATACACAAGTTAATGAACGATATCCATCACCGTGTATCACTTGGTGTCAAAGCCAAAAGCAACTCTAAGTTTGATGCGAGAATTTGCTGAAATAAATTCGTCTGGAAACGGGGTAGTAGCACAGCGAGCAAGTGGCGATATGGAAGTCGTGTCCGAGCATTGTAGTGCTACAGGGTCCCACACTTTCAAGAATAATAACAAATTTCCCAACATTTGTGTCACTTGCAACTGCGATCGGGGTTTATCCGGTGCCATAACTGCACACAGCAAACACAAAGGTTATGTATCGACTTAACCCAACAATATAACAGAATTCCACGCACCACACTTGACGAGAGAATCGAAGAAGGCTACACCTGGAAGCACTGATGCATCGCAGGAAGTCAATCCCATGTTTCGCCATGCAATCCCAATAGCTCGCTCTGTCTGGAATGGACAATATATTCAGTGAGTCCAGCACAGCAACCACTTCTTGGTTCGGCAAGTCCGTTCGCGTTACCTGTCCAAGGTCCAAAAGCGTACGGACTAGAGAGCAAATTTCCCTCAATCGATAATACATATCCAGTCCAACCTGGATCAGAGCCGGGTAAGTCACGCCGTGGCGGATCATCAGGTCTGCTAGCTGTAGTGAGTCAGCTAACACGTGATAGTGTAAGAATTGGTAAAGCTTGCCGGGATCCCCTACACCAACACAATACTCCGCCAGGGCAACATAACTGGCAACAACAGTTATATCATCGGCAAAGCATACATAACATAAATGGCATAAGCACTCACGTGATGTCTTCCACCGGCACCTTGCTCTCTCGTAAATTCTTGATATACTCGACTATGTAGACGCTCAAATCACAGCTCTTAGCGACCTGATGCAAAACCATTTACGTTATCAATACTCGCGGTGTTATGATATAAAGTCAAGGAACTTACATTGGAATCTTGGAGTATATTGCTCCAAACATGGCGGTAGAAGTCAGTCTGCTGAATGAGAAGGAAGCCTCTCGCATTGCGTGCAGGTTGGACTACTTTCATGCGCTCTGAAGGGTTTCCGACTGCAACCTGTCCTTGTTTAGTATCATTTTCTGAGTGCTCAATAGTATCAATGTCGTCCAAGAGCTCGCTTCCTGCTACGTTCTGCGCGGTATGTACATGTACAGTCAAGAACACAGATATTCAATATAAACTCGCCAAGCGCAGTACCTTGTTTCGCCGTTCGCTGCCATACACCGTTTGAACAGTAACCAGCAATTGCACAATTGCAGGCAGTAAAGCTTGTTGTTCCACGATGCGGCTTCGCACTAGCTTCAAAACCAATAACTTGGCCTGCTTGTGGTCCCCCCTACGCAAAAGAAACGAAAGAATCTCGCGATGATGCTCACAAGTTTTGCAGACTTCTACCAGATTCACCTGCAGTTTTCGAATTTCAACATGGTCGCGTCCATTAGCCGAAAATGATCGTTGAACAAGGTTGGGGGCGTGAAAGCGCCAGCGAGTAAAACTTGGGATAATCTCGTCTGGCTTGGAACTCTCCGTCTTTTCCAAACTTGCGGCTGACATTGCGCGTTGTAGCCGCCGTGTCGATCTCCTTCGCGCTAGATGTGATGCGGGTGACAACTTATTTGACGAAAAAGACAGAGGTGCATCATCGATGTACGTGTGCACGTCCAAGTCGTCTACGCTCAGTGCGCGACGCATACGTAGCGAAGGCTGAGGCGAGCTCCACAGCGATTCATTAAATTGGCGCTGGTCATTCTCATCACCAATAACCTCCACGACGTCAGCCTCACACTTGTCGAGCGTGTTTCCCGCCGCTTTCATAGGCGCTGTCTCAGTCGAGGAGACCGAAATTTCAGGAGGAAGATGACCCGGCGGCCGAGCCGAGATCGGCAACGGCGCTGAGAACGGATCGCTGACATTTCCATCACACTTTATATCGAAAAACAGGCTGACGTTGAAATCCAGACTATGGCACACGAGCAAATTGTCGACAGCCGAGTACTCCAGCGCCGTTCCAGGCGGCAGCATGAGGTTTAGCGAGCGCACACACGCGACCTTGGACCTTCCAACCAGGTACAGCAGCAACTTTGTCGAGCGTGCATCGTTATACACTGCATACATGTCCCCATACAAGCCCACGAGATGCAGATCTTGCTTCGCTACCGACGTCGAGAAGACCAATTTCGGTAATTTCTCCACATTCGCGCCGTGCAACAGGAACGGCACGATCTCGTTCGCCCTCGAGCCCGCGCTCACGAGCAGCACTCCATGGGATGCTGCGTACCAGAACTCGTGGACGTACAGCCCCACAGTGCGGTGTAAAGCGCAGCTTCGACGCTTGGAAGACACGCGATGGTGTTCCAGACCCAGTTTCGTGACTAGGAAAAGGTCCTGCGAGCTGCTGGACTTGACCGAGTGCGTGTTCCAGATGACGCCCCCGTGCAGGACCCGGTTGCCGGCCTTGGACCTGCACAGAACCCAAAAGGAGGCTCGTGACGAGCGGTGGATCACCTGCACTTCGATGTCGCTGCGCTGGATGGCGAGGAACTGACGGTCCACCGACAGCTGCAGCAGCACGATGGGCGTTAGATCGTCTTTCCGCTGGTCGTCACCTGTCTCGGGCGCTGCGAAGTCGTAGAGCGGCGCCACATTCGTCGCAGAGGAGACGACGGAAGTTGAGGCCTCCACGGGGTCCAGCGACGTGTCCAGCGGCAGCTGCTGCAGTCGGCGTGTGGCCGGAGACAAGAGCAACACGCTCTGGTGCGTGGCGTCGTACCACGAGTGGCGACTGTCGCCGTAGCCGGCGCCGCCACGCGCGCTCAGGTACAAGTGGCCGTCGCTCATGGTTCAACCTGCTGGATCCGTACTTTTCAGGAGAGAGAAAGGTGCGTACTTAGTAGCTAGTCACTAAAGTGAATCGTATGGTCGCTCCACATCAGTGACCAGTTTTAGATTTTGGCGCGACATGGCGGCGGTCGAGGCGACTGGTGCGAGCGGCGCCGACGGCTGGAGCGGCATGTTGACGGACGCCGTGGCCAAGTGCGGGCGAGACAGCGACCGCAGACTCTTCAGTGCGTGGCGTCGGTTGGTTCGCGGTAGAAGACGCTGGAGGGGGCTCTAACAGACTGTGATTGGCTGGATTGATGGCCTGTAGTGTACGGAATCAGCTCGAGTCGCTGCCCCAAGTGCCAGGCGAGACTCAAGGGCGGGAGTAACACGTGTGGGAGCTGCCAGTACACGCACAAGACGCCGCGTACGTTGATTGCAGCCAGGAAGGACTGGTGGAGAGGGAGTTAACGGTCGGGTTTGTGTGCTTTGTTGTAGGTAAATGCATGCGATGCAGTCAAAGGAACGACCCTGTGATGTGGTGTGCAGAATGCGACGCCTACTTCTGTGCAAGTTGCCACAAGAAGCCGCACGTGCTTATGCTGGGGAGTTCTAAACCCCATCACTGCTTTGTTATCGACGGCGCTAGTGGGAAACATTTTGTAGATTCAGCGTGGTCGGACGAGTTTACCGCGATGGTTCAGGCGACGTATCGACTACGTCTTCGTGACAAGATGCTGGCTGATGAAGAAGCGGCGAAGGCGCCAGCTGCGACGTCTACACCTCAACAACCAGCAGCGTCAACTGATGGAGATCCAAAGTATATCTCATCGTTACTGACACAGCTACAACCGTCTGTGGAAGGCGTATCAAACTCTAATGGTTCTCGGCTAACACCAATCCCGACTTCTGTGCCAGGTTCTGGTGCAGTTGCAGCTCCGTCTGCTTCGCCATATACTACGCCGCCTACTGAACGTCAATCTTCAGATACAAGTCCACACACACAGGAACAGTCTCGAAAACGGCAATTACCACCACCAGCTGATACAGGTGACAGAGCCCAAAAGTCAATACGGTCAAAGGAGAGTTCGCGTACAGACGGAGCTGCCGCTACAACACCGAGCGACGGCATGAGTCTGTACGAACGTGTCAAGGCGCTGCACGATAGCCGAACAAAATCGAAGCCACTGCATGCGCGGTCTCCGAAAATGAGTTTGGACCAGCTTTTGTCTCAACGTAAGGAAGATCAGCATGACCAAAAACAGGGAGGACCGCGAGAAACCGACCGTGTATTGCAGCAACAGCGAGGACAGCAACGATATCAAGATCAAGAGCAGGCTGAGCGGCTTAAAAAGGAGCAGAAGAAGCTGGAGGGAGAGCGAACACAGCGCTTGCATAATGAACAACGAAGGATAGAGCTCGAACGAGCCGACCGGTTGAGATTGGAACAGCAAAAGCAAGAGGAACAGCGACAAGAAGAGCTTCGACGACAAGAAGAGCTTCGACGACAAGAAGAGCTTCGACGACAAGAGGAGATTCGGCGGCAGGGAGAACTGAGGCGTCAGGAGGAACTGAGGCAGCGGGAGGAACTGCGGCGACAGGAAGAACGTCGACAGGAACTGATACGGCAAGAGGAACTGAGACGACAAAAAGAACAGAGGCAACAAGCGGAGCGACAGAAGCAGCAGCGTTTAGTCGATGCACGTTTGCTGCATGAACAGTTTTTGCGGAAGCAGGAAGAAGCACGGCGACTCCAGCAGCAATCAGAAGCACGTGTCTTGATGCAGGAAGGAAACCGATTCATTGGCCAAGCGCAGCATGTATTGCATACTCAACCAGGGTACGCAGTTTCGTCGATGGCGCCGCCGACAATTTCTGCGCCAATGCAGCCGACTTCTGCTGGAGTCGGGATGCCGCGGCTTCCGTCCCCAGTAACCAGTGTTTCCCCGCATGGGCAGCACTTCCGAGCCGTTTCGAATGGTTATGTAGCTGCGGCTGGGGATCATGGAGCCCAACTATATCAAAGCAATCCCCACATGATGGAATCTAGGTTCGAGACCGTACAGGAGCACGAAGGGAACCATCATATCATCGTGAGAGACCCGAACGTTCAACACCAACAAACTGAACAGCAGCATCAAGCAGAGTTTTCAGATGCCATGGTACCACACCGAGGAGCTGGAGCAGGACCAAGATCAGCCTTTAGCCCTCGGTCGAGTGGCGAAGATGATGAATTGCGTGCGATCTGGGTAAGCGATTACGACAATGTCAACGCGCTGATCACGCAGCTGGACACGGAGATTGCGAAGAGGACGGAGGAAGGGCATACGTTTGTGCACAGATCCAACAATATCACGATTCCGGAGCAGCTGAAGCTGCAGATCAATAACCTCCGCTCTCAGCGAGAACAAGCCATGACAAAAAGGTTCCAGTCGGTGGTTCGCGTGCTGATCTTCTCAGAGGCGGTGCGTACGTTCGCACAACAGAACGAGCACACCAATATCTGGAGCGACGTGCCAGAGGTGCTGAAGGCATCACACAAGAAGTGCGCAGAGCTAGCCGCTGACATTCGCGAGTTTGAGCGACAAGCACAGAAGTTGCGAGAAGGAATTGACGAGGCTGTTTCAAGCGGAGACCCCGTGCAGATGCAGAACGTGGCGCAGCTGGGCGCTCTCATCGCTGACTTGGAGCGCAAGATCAGCGTCTCGAGAGCCGAGCGGGACAAGCAGTTCACCTTCATGTTCCAGTTCAGCGACAAACTCCGAAACATGGTGCGCTCCGAGTGGGCGACACCAGGAAGAAATTACCACGAGAAGCAGTTAAGCCGAGGCTCGAGCTAATGATACTTGTCGTAATATGCAGACACAGCCTCCTCCTTGTGCTTCTGCTTCTTGGGCTGCTGCGGAGGCACGACGTGAGCGCCTTGAACTCGGCCTTGCGTGTTCCATGGGGACCCGGCGGCCGATTCGCAACACGCGGCGCCCAACGACCAGTTCCTTCTGGCGCTCAATCCTAGGATCTCGCTGCAAGACCAGTCAGTTTGAAAAAGCTCGAGTAGATCGGACTGTACATCGCCTCGACTTGATAACATTTCATATTGAAGAATACCTCACACGACTTCAATCCAATCCATTTTGACATAGACAAACCACAGCGATAGACATCAGAGTCCAAACACACTACATTTACGCATCACGGATACAAACGATAACTTAACCGTTCCTGTCTTCCCGAACCAATGTAATCTTAGCTAAACTGAGTATTTCTTGTGAAAGGGTGATGTTGAAAAACATCAGGGGATTGAGACCAAGCAGCATCAAAAGAAGCAACTTGGCATTGTGGAGACGATCAAGACGAGCTTAAATCAAACTCACAAAAGGCGAACGACATGACGAACGCTAGGCGAAACGCGCTTAGTAGTCCTGCGAGGCCGAGGCCTTGCCCTTCTTGCCAGCCGAGGCAGACTTCTTTGGCAGCAGCACCGAGTGGATGTTGGGCATCACACCGCCCGAAGCGATGGTCACGTCGCCCAGCAGCTTGTTCAGCTCCTCGTCGTTGCGGACAGCCATCTGGATGTGGCGCGGGATGATACGCGTCTTCTTGTGGTCGCGGGCGGCGTTGCCAGCAAGCTCGAGGATTTCAGCACACAGGTACTCAAGGACAGCGGCCATGTAGACGGGGGCGCCGCTGCCCGTACGCTGAGCGTAGCGGCCCTTGCGAAGGTAACGGGCGACACGGCCGACGGGGAACTGCAGGCCAGCCTTGGACGAGCGCGTCGAGCTCTTGCCGGTCTTCTTGCCACGGCCTCCAGTAGCAGCTTTTCCCTTTCCAGACATGGTAACTTGAGGTGGTGGTGGTTGGTGGTCGACTTTGAAGCAAATTCGAAAATGAAGATGATCAAGCCGACCGATCGAGCGAGAAAATTCCCGCCAAAGCTGGCTTGAAATGATTGCGTCTTTTCAATTGGGCTCGGTTGGCGAGGTCTGATTGGTGGAACCTTTTTGGAGATCCGTGATTGGCGGAATTATTTGCTAGTGTGGCGCACGCGTTATTGTGTTCTCTACACTGTTTCGTGAAAAACGTCTACTGCCACAGTCTGCGCAGTAGCAGGGTTGTCGACTACAAGAAATGCTGTGGAACCTATGGGTATTTTCCCTACTGTGGGTAAGTGCTTCGCCAATAAGAGCCCTCATTTCATTGAGACGGGTAACACAACCTACCTCGGAGTAGGAAAGCGCTCATTGGTGAGGCAAGTGACCAAGCTCCTTGGAAAAAGTTGGCGGACGATCTATTAACAGCGGAGTAGTAAGAGTCGAAGGCTTCCACGACTCGAAGCGGCTACTTGGTCATGACGTGCAGGGCCTGTGTACTATCACGCAGTTTCGACGTGGCAATGCGGGTTTGGAGGCATTGGATATCTTGTGCGAGGACCACAAAAGTTGCAAGTTAGTGACCCTGGTTTCCGTTATTGCGCTTGGTGTCCTCGACTGAGTTGATGATTTTCGCGGTTCCGCCTGGTTTGCTACTTTAAATTTGTTCACCGATCATCAATGATCTTGCTGTTTTGAGAAGCCGCTGAAAACCGACAGCATGATCAAGAACGTAGGAACCAATGGTGAGGAATACCACAAAGCCAACTGAGTTCACGCTTATCTCTTTTACTTGGTGTGGACAGGAGCCCCGAGTAGTTGTCGCTATAGACCGTAGCGTCAACATTCGACCGGTACGCCGTCTAAACTGCCTGGTACACGCCATCGAGCCATGTGGTGCTGTAAGTTTACCTTCGTAGGCCAGCGGTTTGGATGCAGTAGTCGAAGGACAACGGCCGATCAGGTTGGCGACAGCTTCGAGGAACACGTTGCTGCCACTGCACACAGTTTGCTGGTAGCTGGAGCTCATGCTGCCACCCATCGGCGGGCTCATACTGATCCATGTTGTGCTGGAAGCGAAGCTACACGAGTGTGCCACCCACCATGAGACCGAGTGCGAGATCACGATCGTGTATGCAACCACTCGCGATGTCGCGCTCCTTGTCGAGCTGGCCGAGAGCGCGAAATCGCACACCTTTTCCTGCTGCGTATCATCCGTCCACGCGTAGTTGACGGTGTTCAGGACAGCGTAGCTGAAGAGCAACATGGGGCGTCGTCTTCAATATCACCCCAGTCGGAAGTAGTCTCAGAGTTGTGTATTCTGGAGTTGAGCCCATGCCGCAGTCGAAGATGCACATGCGCGGTGTTGAGCTAAACGAGCACGAGGATGAAGAAATGGTGACCTCAGTCTCCGTATTGAGCTATCTGCGGGTGTCGCACGAAATGCCCCCCCCCACCGTCAGCAATGCCAATTCCGTGGCCGTGACAGCAGTAGGTGTGGCCACTACTTCCACAAGCTACGGCAACAGCTTCATCTAGCACTGGGGCTGAAATCTTGATCGGTCATCGATGTATTCAACGCACCTCGCTTCCGAGTATGGTAAGCCCGGAAGCACTCGACGCACAAAGTGCGAAGTCTGTTCCTCCAAACGAAACCTTGAACAGATTGCCGCTTGAATACTTGATGGAGTCGTCGCTGGCGGAGACGCGGTAGACTCATTGAGCGCGCCAGCAATGTCATTTAGCGGTGGAATTGTACCGGCGTCAAGGCACCTGGCAGTCTCATAACGATTCCTTCGTCAACACGAGAAGTCACGTGGTAGGTCAAGCCGTCGTAGAGCACCGAAGTGTTACCGGAGGACACGACGGGATTGGAGAACACGTAAAACTAGGACTGACCGTAGACTTTCATGGAGCTGCGCTTAAGTGAGAACCACAGTCGCAGCGATGGAGCATCTTGCTGGGCGTCCCGGGGGATATCGGAGACCGTGACAATTTGCTCTGCTTGCCCAATTGCCCGGTGATAGTGTTTCACGTCAAACTCGGGTCTGTTGTCTGTTGTTGACCACCTCAACGTACAGCAGAACGGGTCTGAGTTAGGCGGATTTCTGATTGCCGAGAACGACCCCGCGTGTTGGGAAGCGTACCGTATAACCTTCGGTGACAAAGACCTCTACAGTCGTGGACTAGCGGTCTCAACAGGTGTGCGGTTCCTCCATGAACCTTCGTGGGGGTTCAATTTGATGATGCCGCTGGATAGTTATCGCGGCAACAGCTCTGGGTAGGCGTCACAGCAAATGACGGCACATTGGCGAGCAGTGCGTGTTCTGAGCGAAGAATTTCAAACGCGACGGTGGATGGAAGGAAGATCACGTGTCCGAGCGGAGACTTGTTCAAAGTCCTCCTTGGGGACGCCACCTTCGTGCTTTGTGCGTCCGAGTCGGTGGGGTTCGTTGTGTACGGAACCGACCTGGACATCAAGTGAAGTACGTAGAGAGTCGGGTACCAATTACATATCCCAAGCTGAGCGACGATAAGAAGCGCTCGTGCGAAGTGCTAGTGACACCGTCCCGCGTGACACCTACAACACTAGCGCTAGATCATGTCTTGGGTCTCGTTGGGACGCTTCACGAAGAGTTATCAGTATCGGTCTGCAGCTGCAGCTGAGCAAATGAATCCATGAGCGACTCCACCATCTTGTCGGCGTTATCGATGCGCTCAACATATTCGCCGATGATCAAAATCGGAGACGCCTTCGCCTCGGGCTCATCCAGTGCGTACAGGTTCTCGCAGAGGGTGGCAGCGATGCTCTCGCACTGATTCGGGTACTTACGGAAAAATTCTTAAACACAATGATCGCCTCCTACCCGATGCAGTTCCAGCAGCACGTTAATGAACTTCTCAACACCGCGCTCGAGCTAGACTGCGCAGCGGCGGATAGCGCGCGTACGTACTCCACATTCAGAACTCAAGCAGCACTTGCGCTCCAAAGAAAAAAAAAACTGGCCTCGTTCGCCAACGAATATCGGGGTATGTCGACAGGCTGTCCGCTCGTGACACGAGCGGTGGCGCTATCCTGCGCGGCATGCTACTTCGGTAAGATAACTTCCAAACTTCACTGCCGATACTGAGTTGGCGTGCTGCAGTCTCGGCGTGACGTGCTCAATGATGCCTTCAGTTTCTCTACAGTCTGCGGACATGTAACCGGCCAGCGCAAATGATGAGGTATGCACTAGTACACCAAGTCCATACAGTACTCAGTAGCGTCGGACACCCAACGGCGTCTTCGTGTTGGAGCTCTCATTGTCAAATCGGAACCCCTAAAGCGCAAGTAGAGTGTTGGTCATCAAGAAGAGGCTTTCCCTCGAAGAAGTGAAGCGGTCGAGTGTCTGGTGATAGGACGATGGTAGCGACTTCGTGTTTGAAGCCGACCTGCAGCGATTGTCAAACTCACACGACTCATTTTGACTCATTCTGACTCATAGCAGTACTACAGCAATAGTATTTTGCAAATTAGTAGTTTGCATGAAAGAAATTTCGCACTCTCGCAAAAGCTGAATCCTGGTTGGCTAGGGTCCTTTTCCTACAGAAAAGGGTCAAATTCGAGGAAGTCTCAATTGAATTTCGACCTAAAAGTCGCCGATTTGTGGTTCCGCCAATCAGACCTCGCCAAGCGAGCCCAAGAGAAAAGGTGCAATCATTTCAGGCCAGTTTTTGGCGCCAAATGCGGCTTTTGTCTTAACCACAGAAGCTCATACTGAAATTCACACGCACTTCGTCAAGTCGCCAAGAAGCTCAAGCACCTAAACATGTCTGGAAAGGGAAAAGCTGCTACTGGAGGCCGTGGCAAGAAGGGAAAGGGCAGCACGCGCTCGTCCAAAGCTGGTCTGCAGTTCCCCGTGGGTCGTGTGGCTCGTTACCTCAAGAAGGGCCGTTACGCTCAGCGTACGGGCGGTGGCGCTCCCGTCTACATGGCCGCTGTCCTTGAGTACCTGTGTGCTGAAATCCTCGAGCTTGCTGGCAACGCCGCCCGCGACCACAAGAAGACGCGTATCATCCCGCGCCACATCCAGATGGCTGTCCGCAACGACGAGGAGCTGAACAAGCTGCTGGGCGACGTGACCATCGCTTCGGGCGGTGTGATGCCCAACATCCACTCGGTGCTGCTGCCCAAGAAGTCGGCCTCGGCTGGCAAGAAGGGCAAGGCCTCAGCCTCGCAGGACTACTAAGCGCGCATTCTCGTTAAGCAGGAACGGAGAAACAGGAATCGTGAGCGAGTCGGTGGCCAACGTAGCTGCTGGTACGTCTAGCGTGAACTAACCTCGCGTCTACTGAAATGATGCTATACTATCTCTCTGCAGTCGGTAGCTTTGCTGCTGGCTGCACTCAATCTCTGATGTTTTTCAACATCACCCTTTCGGAAAGAAGTTACAGTAGCGAAACAGTGTGCTTTTAGTGTACCATAACTGGAGGTCAATTGGCAATTTTGATAGGGATGCATGGGGACTGGTATTGTGTCGTCATATGTCGGACCAAAAGCCGCAATGAACAGTGTTTTTTGGAGGTTGTTAAACAGTTGACGTACTGCTGAATCTGTGGTAGTACAGGTAATTGCAGTAAGGACGGCGGAATAAGTTAGCATGAGATGCCTGTTCTCGCTTTTCTTGACCGTCGTCGGACGCCTTTCGAGCGGCGAAATTCGACTTATTACAACTTACTTTTGATGCCACGGTTTGAGCGGTGCCACGAAACGGAATGGGACCTTCCGATCCGGTACGAAACCGTGCTCGTCCTCGTCTTCATCGAACTTGAGAATCACGTATGGAGCCCCCTGCAATGTCACAATCAGAAAAGGGCGTTAGAGCAGCAAAAGCTTGTTCGAGTAGACAGACTGCACAAAATTACCCTCGGATTCGGCACGCGAATTGTGCTCCGGAAGAAACTGGTCGTGTTGGGGTACATCGCCATAACTCGCTCATTCACAGCGTAGTGGATCCACTCTCCTTCGGGCATTGAGTCTCCCGGCAGGTCTACCACTTGCTGCCACGGCACAATGTAGTGCCTCCTAGGCGCATCATCTTCTTCATCATCGTCTCCCGAGTCAACGTCCTCCACCTCGTACGTGTTCGAGTCGGCGTTGAACGCCACGACCCGCGCCATGATCCACAGCTCGTGGCTGCGTGCCACTTTAGCTGCAACGTGGCAACCTACGGCCAGAATGTCTTCTTTGCTTGGCACCATAATATTCACGTAGCAGTCACTTTCCACGGGAGCTGCAACTGCCGACGAAGCTCTCGGTCGTGCATATGTGCGGCTGTACACGTTGCCTTCTTCCTGCGCCTCCGCCTCCTTCTGCTTTGTCGCCCCGAGGCCAATCTCCCCGCGACTGTAGTCTCTCTCCACGCGTTCGATGCAATGATTCAGTTGGCGTCGTTGCTTGGCCAGCAGACGACAGGCCAAGGCGAGCCAATGCTGCAGCTGGCGAGCCCACTTCTTCTTGCTCTGCTCGTCGCTCTCTCTGCTCCCAGACCGCAGCAGCTTCTCACGCAGCACGTTGATCTTGTTAGCAATCACGTCCATGCCATTGTCGAGAAGCTGCGTCGTCACGAACGCGTCCAGCGCATCTTGCGACGCACGTGGACGCCTCGGGGCCATTATCAAGGCCATTATACAGGATGTACCGTCGTATTGGTACTGTCACCTAATTGTGTATACCACACCACTTGATGTGTACGTACCTTGCAACTGTAGATCGCGACGAGAATGGTCTTCCGCCTGGAGGAGTCCATCGCCGCCGTCTGCGCGCCTTCACCGGGCCCCACGGCGGGCCTGCGCGTCTGCCAGGCCGTGTTCGAATCCAGACGCTACCTTGTCTACGCTGCCGAGTCGCTTCTCGTGGTTCTCGTGGAGGCTCCTGCCGTCTCCAACTCTTCGGCCCGCGATCAGGCCAAACGCGCGTCCAGATTCGAGCTGTGGCAGGTCTGGAACGCTCAGGATCCGGTCAAATGCGTGCGCTTCAACTCCAGTAAGAAGGCGGCGCGTGGAGCGTTGGCGCTTTGTGTTGAAGAAGGCCGCGGTGTGCTGCTGATGCCCGCGAGTGCAACCTCCAGCAGAGCGGCAGCCGTGGCGGAGGCCTCTAGAGCCTCAACAATGGACAACACAGGGATAAGTTCTACTTCTATATCTGCTGGCAGCGATCTAATTCCTAGATCGGACTACGTGAAGGCTCATTTACACCTGCATCTGCCTCGATGGGCGGAATCTGTGAGGTGGAAGTGCGATGACAGATTGCTGAACCATTTAGAGTGGGTGGAGAGTGGCGACGACTTGCTGTTGCTTGGTGCTGGAGAGAAACTTACCATTTGGAAGCTTGTAGATGATTCGGTGCAGGTTTATTTGCAACGTACTGTGACCTTGTCGGGCGGCGGAGTGCCCGGAGCCGAGCCTCCGTTGCCAGTGGTACCTGTGTGTCATTTCGATGTGGCTCCAAGTGGCCGATACGCTGCGACGGCAACGAAACATGACCGAATTGTGAAGTTGTGGAATTTGGGAGAGTTGTCGCCTCATGAAGGTACGCCAATGTCTTTGTTTCTGTCACATACCCGCGCGTTGGTGTCTATGACATGGTCCAAGGAAGCAAATATTTACAGCGCAAGATCGCCTGTCGCATCGACGGCGGGAGGTTGTGAGATGCTGTTTACCCTGGACCGGGCAGGAAACATATCTATCTGGAGAGAAGTTGTTGCCCCATTACGGTCGTTCGAACTGTGGAAACAGTTCGCTGCTGGGGACTTATGCTGCTCATCGCTCTGCGAGAGCGATATCAACATTGAAGGCCGTATCCGACTATTTGGTCTGGTGAACCATTATTGGGCTCGAAGGGCCCAAAAGGCAGCGTCGTCGATAAATGAGGCGCTTCTAAGTGAAAGCACCGTCATGGATGCATTGTGTCTATTTCATTATGGATACGGCTCGCTAAACGAAGCGCGTAGTAACGAATTGGTTAGTCAGCGCATGGACAGCATCGGTCAAATGAATGCTAAGCTTCTTGGAGATCGCAGTGGTGCCGTAGCAGATACCCACGTTGGAGAAACATTTATTTGCGGGAATGTAGCACTCGAGAAGACTTTTGCGGTGCATTTATTGTATGGTGTGCTCAGCACTGGTGAATTCTGCATTTTTCGCGGGGAGTCTACTCCGATTTCGGTACGTGAAGCTTGTTTTCCGTATAACAGATCAATACTTATCTGGCTGTGTTTCGGGCTGAGGACAGGGAGTTTCTCCACGGTTGTCCCTCCTTCTGAATTTCAGCGACCTGCGTGAACTGCTAGCTGACGCGCATGTGTACAGCGTCACCTCGTCTGACTATCAAGGTATGACCTATAGAAACTTCGTGCTGTACTTGCATGATTCTACCAAGCTAATCCACCGAATTCATGTGCTGACAGATCAAGAAAGTGGATCTTCGAGCTTCTTCGTTGAAATTCTGTTTCAACGAGCAACATCCGAAAGCTACTTGTACTGTGCAAGACTGAAGATTCAAGTCGAAAGCTCCTCCTTAGGAGGTCGCGGAGGCACAATTTGCTACAGTGTACAAGACTGTGATGTTGCAGCAGTATGCAAAAGTATGATGAGCGCGAAGAAGGAAGGCAATATTCGCTCTACATCCCTCTCAGTTGCAAATATGGCCACAAGGCGTTTACCCCATTCACAGACGGATACACGATTAACGATGAAGATTGCTACGACAAATATGGGTGGGCGACTAAATATTTTCCGGGCAAGTGGATCTCTGCGCAGGCTCGAAGTTGCATTTCGCTCGAGAATTTCTACAGCTGCCGGGCCTGTCACACACACGACTTTGTATGAAGAGCGTGGCGTATTTTACCTGTTTGTCGGAGGCAAGTTGCATGTTGCAATTGCTATTCCTTGTGATATACGCCAAATTGATGACGCATCAGAGGAATCGCTAGCATCCCGTATCCCTACTCCATATTATAGTACCACCCTGGATTCGATGGGTTTATCAACATGCTATATGGACGAAAGTGATTGTACTGACGAGTTAGAGGAGTTAATTACTGTGCAGATCCCCGATTCCGTGAAGATCGAGTGGTCAAACAACTCTTCAATCTTTAAACGGACAACTACTGAAGTTCCTACAAAGGATTATAGCATGGTCATTGGTCTGCACAAGGGTGGCAAGAAGCTGAGTGTGTGGGTATTTTCGTTTGAGCCAATGCAAACGGGGTCGATCGATGAGTCTGTCCAACTGTTTCGGAAAACTATTGTACATCTTCCTGGAGAAAGGCTGCTGGGTATTACTTGTGTACCGCTGCTCGATATTTTCGAGGTGACATTTGCTAGCTATGATACTGATTCTCGATTGACACTATGGACATTTTCGGACCTCGACGATTTGCTGGAGGTAAAACCTACCCATCGTGTTGATGTCGCTGCTTTAATGCAAACAGCGTCCCGGGCTCAAAGATCGCAAATGGAGTTCCACCTAACCGAAGAACGATTTATATTCAAGAATTTTAGCTTCAGCTCTAGCGGGCGAGTGGCTATTTTGTTTGGAGGTGACATGCTGACTGAAACCAGTGCAGCTGAAGGTGACGATCAGATATGCTTCTTACCCGCAGTGGAAAGCTCGCTTGAAGGAGTTGTCGTTGTTCCGCACAAACAATTTGGCCAGGTGGTATCCTTGGAATGGACCCCGCCAGTAACACCCGAGAGAGATTGCGAGTTGCTTTTCTTATCAACAACGACGATTGGTATGTTAAAGTTTGATTGTTCGTTGCCAACCGACAAATGGAGCATATCCTGGTCTTCTAGCCGCTTCAGTGTGAGACCAGAGAAAATATCACCACTCTCTTGCTACCCCTACGGCCTTCTCTCCATCGGGTCAAGTTTGGCGCACCTCAATCTTCGTGACATCGACGGAGCTCTGTCATCCCCCCTCCAAGTTCCATTTGCAACTCTCAGAGGACAATTTCTCGGCTCTCAACCGCCGTCAAAGGCTTTTCCTGCACACCATCCAATCACGCTGATGTACCTCCTTGCACGTGGGTCATTCCAGACACTGGAGAAAATTCTGGATCACGTGAAGGCACATATTGTGGAGCACGAGGAAACGTGTTATCTACGGATGGCTGACGATACAATGTTGCAAACTCTTCCTTTGCTGTCATTGTCCCAGTTGCTTGGAGACCCCTCATGTTCGGAAAGCGTGATTGATGAACGGTCAGACGTTTATACGAGAGGAAGGACAAGTAACTCACGCAGAGATGGTATGCCTAACGCGGTACAATCAGCCCCAGCCAGAGCTAGCGATCTGTTTGCGATGGATTTTGGAATGTCTCGCCGGTATGGGGCAAATGGAGGTGCATCTGATCGTGCTGATATGTTATTTGCACCTCCAACAGTTTCGTCGGATGACTCAAGTGCTACTCAAGTTACTTCACAGTCAACATCCAAGCTGGAATCAGACGTTTTCTCGAAGTTTTTCAACGAGCACAAAGCCTCTCTTACCTTCATGTCGGATCGAGAGAGGGAAGTTTTCCTCACAATTGTGGGTGGTATAAAGAAAACACTTATATGGGAGCGTGACAACAGTCGCCAAAAAGATGAGGCCGCACTTCGTTTCCATGCCTCTTTGTTATGGCCAGTGAACGACGCACCAGCAAATGATATCTCTCAGTCCGCTCCGGTGGACTCGATTGCACCCGATGAGCAATCCAGTGGTGGCATTCCCTCACCAGAACTTACGAAACCCGCCGTTGCTGGGCTTTGCTCCGAGCAAGTTGCGTGGGGGGCTCTTAGTAATAATCAGGCAGAGCTACTTCAGGAGTGTTTTCCTGCGCCAACAATGAACTGGAAAGAGATGAGAAGCCTTCGACTACCATTTTGGCTGAAAAGTTCAACTAAACTTGCCCAATTTGCAGAGAAGGTGGCTCAGGCCGAATATGCAACGAATCGTGACCCTTTTGCGGTTGCTGTGTTCTATGTATTGCTGGGTAAAACGAGGTTGCTGGCCAGTTTGTTTAAAATGGCTCATGAGCCCCGTATCGCTGAGTTGCTGAGCAACAACTTTTCTGATCTGCGCTGGAAAAATGCTGCCATTAAAAATGCGTACGTACTAAAAGCAAAGCAGCGCTACGAACTTTCAGCAGCGTTCTTTCTACTCGGTGGAAAAATGACCGAAGCAGTATCAGTGGCAGAGCAAGCGGACGAAACCCTTGTACTATCATTTCTAATTGCTCGCATTTCGGAAAATTGGGATCTTGGCAGTCAAGACGGCTCTTTAAGCAATACCGGACTATCTGATTTTTCTCAGGCATCGTTTACTGGATTGAGCTCTAACCTTCGAGGGTTTGCTGGTAAATCTGCGCTAAATGGAGGCATGACCATTGACGAGGAAACATCAAAAACTGTGTGTGTTGATTTTCTTAGTGGGGCTGTCTGGGCGAAGGCTTCAGATCGTGGAGACGTGTACATGTGTTTCTTAGTGAAGTATTTTCTGGGAGAAACGAGCAATGCAATCGATATCTTGATGACTCCACCAGTTGCGGAAATTCAGAGTGTGTTTGGCGTCAGTGAAAGCTATGGTGTCGATCCATCCAGTATGTACTGGTCAGCTTTTGGGAAGAGCTTATTGGGTGCGTGTGATCTTGTTCGCTTTCTTCGGAAAACAATCATGCCGATGAAGCTGGCATTGAAGGAAAAGATTGTAAGACTAAATACTTCGGCAATGCTTCGTATGCAAGACGCGGGTCTCGGAATTCCCGCGTTGATCCATCAACGTGATACCGCCACATTTATTCAAGAGTTTCGTCGCGAGAGTCCTAACAGTGCAGCATCAGCAGCATTTCTTGGCTGCCGCCAACGAGTTATTGTCGCAGCAGTAGGGAGCCAAGTCGATTATTTGTACGCCACATTCTTGAAATCAATGCGGGAGGTGATGACAGCACCTGCCACCTCAAATTCCATCTCGAGATTCGACCTGGAAGAACGACTAAACGAAGAAATTCAATGTGTCGTACAACGCGGAGGAGACTTTACTCTCTCGGGAATTCCAGAAACAAATAAACAGCATTTGGAGCACAGGGTACGGACCGCTGTGGTGGAGTCGCTTGTCCATTCGGGCCGACTTGCTGGCTTAGACTTCCTAATATCGGGATGGAATCACTCAGACGGAATGCAGCCCAGTCTCGCTTTTACTAGCCCACTACCCCGCTTCGTCGAGGTAATTGCTGAGGGGGTTGCGACCGTTGCTTCTGGAGATCTCATGTCTGCTGCCACTGATTACTTGCACACTCGTAAAGTTGACCAAACATGCTCGAATTTACTAGCCATGGCGACACGGCTTTTGCTTTGGCTTCAGTACTTCTACCTGAAACCTACTAAGCAACGAGCGACCCTGCCTAACCGCGAATTTGTTCGTGTCGCAGTGGGAGCGGTTCACAGTGCTATCTGCATTTGTTGTCGTTACCTAAAGAACCCGTGCTGCTTGTACCGTGTACTCAGTCTAATCTTCCCACATATGGATGGATTATCTTCAAACTCGGCGGAAGCGCTGAATGACATTGCTGGAGGCGATATTTGCGTGAGTTGTACCCCTCTGCGCCGATCAAAAATGAAACTGCAGAATGCACTAGGTGCATCTTCGCTTCAACAGGATATCCCAGTGCTCTACCAAGCGGTGTGCATGTTGGAGGTAGAGCTAGACGAGTTCACGGCCGCAGTGAAGACCAGTAGGTTGCATCATCCGATGCCATCGCGAGATTTACCAGTTCCTCTTTTCTCGTATTGCTCGTACTGGGGGATGGTCCTGATGATGGCGATAGGTGAGATGCCATCACACATCTTGAAAATTACGGGAGAAAATGCCGCTTCCACGGCTGATCTATCTAAAAGGCTCGTGGAAGCGTGGGGAAATTATGGCGATCGGCTTGCAAGCTCAGCGATGAAACATTTACTGTGCGATTTGGCTGGTTTTTTCTTCAGCCCACTTTCGCTTTCACGCCATCCGTCCAGTCCAGGAGGGGCGATGACATCTTCCGGCTCAGCCGGTTCACCCCGTGCGACTTCTTCACCTACTCGAGGAGGTACTACGGGTAGCCCGCGCGCATATTTTTCTGATGCGTCAGGAGCCCCACCATCTCCGCAAAACGTTGACCGTGGTAACAGGCGACAACTGCTGAAATGTGAATGTGATCGATGTCCGTGGCTTCTACTCATGGAGCTCTTTGCTAACAAGAATGAACTTCTACTTCGTCTTAATGCGCAGCTAGAGTGTTGTAGCGAAAAGATCGACGAAGAAGTTCGATGGGGTCGGCTACCTGAACCTGCTTCAAGAAAAGCTGTGCTAACACGTTCACAAAAGCTTCTTTTATCAAGTGTTGCTGAGAATGCTCAAACTTTTTCGCGAGCAGCAAACTTTACCGACCAACTCAAACGGCGTATGACGTCGATGCCCACAGCTGCTGCTGTTCACGTACAATGTGTGTACCGCAGTGAGACTAATATCAAAGCGATGTGTTTCAATCGTGCTGCTGGTGAAGACGCGGAAGTGAGTGTATGCAGCAGCAAAGGAATTTTTCGCGCTAGTTGCATGGACTATGCCGACGGTTCTCGCTTCCAATACAAGGGGATGTACGCTACGCCGCAAAATTCATCGTTCTTCCCATCTGAGTCAACGCAGCCTTCCCCAGTGAAAGGAAGACTTATCCCGGACGCCAGTTTTGGGGGTCACCACGAATTGTCCCCGTCAAAAGCCTTGAGTACGCGAAGTAATGGCGCTTCGTCCCCCCTTCGACACCCAACCCATTTGCTGACATCGCCTTCCGAGCCGAAAATGGCGAGCTCTAAGCCAACCGCTGTGGCTTCTCATCCATTCTTGCCTCTCTTCGTGTCGGGCAACCATAAAGGCCGTGTTCATCTGTGGTCATATGATCGTCTCAGTGCTATCTGCGCTTTTCAAACCAAGGATATTGTGGCGGTACGCAGCGCATATACATTTACAACCCTCACGGAATGTGCGATGTGATTTTTTTCTAACGATGCTGTTGTGTCTTTGGGCCTGCATCAGCCTTATCCTACTAGTCCGTCCATGTTGTCGGGCTGGCGAAGCGTTAAGGCGCTTGAGTTCGACAGTCTCGGGCAGCAGGTATGTATCGAATGCGTCATCGTAGCTGCAAAGGTGTGTGGCTGCTGATACAACATTATGCTTTGCCATTCTGTATTGTTTGTAGCTTGGTGCTGTGGATGCTATGGGGCACTTGTTCCTGTGGAAGTTCTCGGAGTTGGATCGAGTACCTTACTATCGTGAAATAGTGGTAAGTACTTACCATCGTGGCTACATTATGCTTCATTTAGTAGCTGACAAAGCTCGATTGGGTGCTTTTAGTGTCATGACAAAGGAGCGAAGGGACTAGCCTTTCTTAATTCAAGCAGCAGTGTCGCGACTGTGGGGCTGTCCTCCGAGTAAGTTGCTGCTATGGTACTAATATGTCTCTCTCTAGGTAGCGGGAGGACTGATGACTGTACGTCTATGTGTATGGTAGGAGGAGAAGCGTGTGCGTATGGGATACCCTCCTACCTAGCTCGAAAGCTCTCGTAGCGGCCCCAGCATGCCACCCTGCAGGTGCAACGTCCGTCGCCTTCTCTTCGACCCATCAATTGCTCATTACGGGCGGTGCTGGTGGTGCGTTAAGTATTTTCGACATGAGACAGCGTCGCGTCTTGCACACGATATCAAATGCACACGAGACCCCAATCAAGACGCTGGCACTGCACCCTAGTGGTGACTGCGTGCTCTCCGGATCTGCAGGCGGCGATATCAAGATTTGGTCGTTGCCGATCTTCCGGGAAGTCGCTTTTCTGAGCAAAGTGCATGTCAAGCCATCGTTCCTGGGCGACGCCGCCACAAATCTTCTCGGTGATGCTGCGTCGAACGTAGCAATCAACGTGGTACGTGAACGCGTGCTTTACTTTTAATTCTGCATGGATGGTGTTGTGTTAACTATCGTTCTTGCCACATAGACAAATTCTTCGTGGGGAGTGACGGATGCGGTGGCCACGAAAGACGCCTTCTTTACGAGTGGCACAGATGGGTCGGTTCAGCGTCTCAAAGTACCGTCGCTAGGAACACGGCTTTAAGACCCAAGGTAAGTCCCAAGTGTACGTTCGTTCGCAAAGTGTTGAGCTCCGTTATTAGTGAAAGGTCTCCTGCAAGAGTCGCGATCCTTTGCTGGCGAACGGGCATTGACCGTTTTCAGGACTGGGACCAACATGGGGCCGAAGAAACCTCTGGCAGGCTCGCCTGTGAAGAAGAAGTCAAAGGACCACTCGAAAGGCGCTGTGGGGCAGAATGGAGATGGCCATGACAAAGAGCGTGGTGCCGCGGGAGGGGGGGCCGGTGCAGGTGGTGGGGGCGGTGGCCTTGCAGGAGATGGCTCTGTATCTGGCGGAGGACAAGACAACGAGGATATGGACGCATACCATGAACCAGTACGTTCCTACCAATTCTACTTTTGAAGTTTTTTTTTTGTCAGTTCTAACGATCTTTTTAACAACTACTAGGTGAAGAAGATTGTGATACCCGACAACCAATTGAAGTTATCACCTCAAGAGTTGAATGAGGAGTTCTCGCGGGTACTTACAGCGAACGATCCGAACGTGCCCAACAATATCACGAAATACAACTACAAGGAGAGGACATACAAAGTGGATCCACCTGGACCAGGAGACCATCTTTACGTACACCTTTGCTGCGATGGCAGCATGATTCACAAGGAATCAGAAGATGCAAAAACTCAAGCTGCCTTCGACCAGAAATATGCCGAGGAGGAGAAGGAGGCGCGCGAGCTAGCTATCAGACAGGCGAAAGAGGAAGCTGAGGCAAAAGGGGAGAAGATCGACGAAGCTGCGCTGCAATTCGAATCGGGCAAAAATCAGTTTAACTACAGTGAACGCGCAGCGCAGACGTACACAAACCCTTTGCGAAAACGAGCCGTCGAGACAGAGCCACCGCCAGTAGTCAGCTTCATGGCTACCGTAACGCAATGGGAGATCTACGATACCTTCATGGATGCATACGAGCAGCACCAGCGGGAACAGATTCAACTCCAGAAGGTGGCACAGAAAAAAGATAAGGACGAAAAGGACGGTGGAGGTGGCGCGGCGGGGGGTACGGATTTACTGGCAGCGGCACCAACAGCAGCTGCTGGAAACAGCGGCTCTAATGGCGCAGGCAAGGGAAAAGGTGACGATATGGTTCACTCAGCAGCAATGGGAAAGACACTTCGTATCATTGAGCGTATGGTGAACCAAAACGCAGACGATGAAATCTTCCACGATTTCAAGTACTGGGAAGACGCGAGCGACCAGTTCCGTGAAGGTGAGGGCTCACTGCTACCGCTGTGGCGATTCTCCAGTGATCGTGCCAAGAAAAAGCAGGTGACCGCCGTGTGCTGGAATCCACGCTTCGGCGATCTTTTCGCTATTGGATTTGGCTCCTATGACTTTCTGAAGCAAGGCAGCGGTGTGATCTGCTGCTACTCGCTTAAAAATGCATCCCACCCTGAGTTCACGTTTACAACGGAGTCCGGTGTAATGTGTTTGGACTTCCACCCGCAGCACGCTGCACTGTTAGCAGTAGGGTGCTACGACGGGACCGTACTCGTCTACGATGTACGCAGCAAGACCAACCGTCCAATCTACGTTGCAACGATCAAGACAGGCAAGCACACGGATCCAGTGTGGCAAGTGAACTGGCAGGAAGAAGATCTCGCAAAAGAGCTCAACTTTTACTCGATCTCGTCCGATGGACGAGTGGCAAACTGGATTCTGAGCAAAAATGAGCTCAAGATGGAGCCCGTCATGCAGCTGAAGCTGGTGGCCGCTGCCAAGGATGATCCTGAAGAGGCTTCATTATCAGGACTGGCTGGCGGTTGTTGTTTTGACTTTAACCGCTTCAGCGAGCACCTTTTCATCGTCGGTACGGAGGAAGGAAAACTTCACAAGTGTTCAAAAGCGTATTCGGGGCAATATCTTGAAACGTACGCTGGCCACCACATGGCAGTGTATGCTGTGCGTTGGAACCCGTTCCACGAGCGAGCATTTTTGTCTTGTAGTGCTGATTGGACTGTGAAGCTATGGGATCACAACTTGCCGGAGCCCATCATGTCTTTCGACCTAGGAAATGCAGTGGGCGATGTGGCGTGGGCACCATATTCAGCAACTGTCTTTGCTGCCGTTACTAGCGACGGCAAGGTGCACGTGTTTGATTTAGCGGAGAACAAGAATGAGCCTTTGTGCGAACAGAAGGTTGTGAAGCGCGCGAAACTTACGCACTTGGCGTTTAACTCTCAGGATCCCATCGTTCTGGTTGGTGACGACCGTGGTGGTGTCAACTCATTGAAGCTTTCTCCCAATCTACGCAAAATCGTTGGATCTGGGGACGAGGATGGCGTGCCTGCTGCAAATGGGAGCCCTGCTGACGTTAGTACTACTGCTGAGCTACGCAATGTGAAGGCTCGATTCAAGAAGGAATTCGAGAAGATTGACAAACTTCTGAACGCAAACGATAACAAGGTAGAGCGGTAAGTAACAAAGCTGGACAATACGAGATGATTTACTAGCTAGAGTTATGCCAACTGTCTCGCTTGCGGCGATGTTTTCAAGTTGCTGGTGGGATTTTAATGATTTCGTTTTCATGTTTTACCCGACGCTCGATATGGAGTGCGAAATCCATCCCATAATCGATCGTACCGACCTTCAACGCTATCCTCATAATTCATGATGCGGTATCTAGGACCTTGTTAAAACCTTTTCTTCCTCACTCCGCCACCAGAGGCTTCACTTCAACTTTGGTTGCGACTTCAACCTTGCTTGGCTCGGATTTAACGTGGTGCTTGAAGCGCAGATAAGCGTGGTCGTCCCCAGTACGATCACGCACACAACGATCTAACCGCGGGACGTGCAGATTCAACACATCATCCAAAAGCGTTTTGTGTTTTGCTTCAATGCTGGAAAAACCTTCAAGAGGTGTGGATGACAGCGCCAGCTCTAGACCGGGTAATACGGCATTCCACTGCGCCATGGTTTCATCGTGCGCACGATCAGATTTGCACAGAAGAGGTCCGTAAACTCGCTGGAACGTGTTTGGAAGCCACTGAAGCACACTTTCACGCTTAAACTCTAGGTTCAGTACGGATGCCTTCCAAAGCGCAAGGTTCGACACGCAAGACGAGAGTACGATCTTGAAGAATGTGCTGAACTTGAACAGCGAGTGAGAACGTGCCACTTGTCTAGACCAGTTCTTTTCCCATTTGTTACTGGAACTCGAGGGTTTGACGGAGGCTGAGCTCGATGATGCTGTCGACAGCTCAGAAGAAGCTGCTGGCGAAGGCGAATACACTACGTCCTCAGCGGACAACGCTTCCGGTGGGGTACTTGAGCCCACCGTTCGAATCAAATAAAACGCAGTGAAGCCCACTCCCGCAACGATAGCCGCAATTTGTGCGCGCTTCCAAAACGTTCGCAAATCCAGATACTCCTTCTGGCATGCCTCGATAAGAGTCATATGCATCTTTAGTCTCAACGCTGTGGCCTTCAGCAAGTTCAAGATATTGTCAGTGGCACGGTCAGGAGCTCTTTCAACTTCTCGAATGACTTCACCTCGAATTCCATCAAATTCATGCTCCAGCATCTTGGGTACGTTAAACAACGACTCCCCATTCTCTTCCGACGCCGATCTACGAGACTCTCCATTCTCTCGTGGCACATGCATCGTGTAGATGAAAGGCAGATCCTTGCGGCCAATGACCTTGCTCAAGTTCCAGCACAGCGCTCCGTACGCGCGTGCAAAGTCGTGGACCGTCTGGAAGTCGTCCACCTTGTTCAGAATCAGCAACACTTTGCTGCTCATACCCTGCAGCGAGTTGGTGAGCACGTCCAGCGTCTCGAAAGTGGTTCCGGGTTTATCCGGGTCGAACATGACGAGGATCACGTCCGCCCTGTCGGCGAACCACTGCACCACGCGCTTGAAGTCGTAGCCCCTGTCCTTGTCCGTGCGATCCAGCGACGTCCCTGGCGGGTCGATCATCCCTGGCGAGTCGACAATCATGAGCCCGCCTTCGTCCAGTAATTGACTGCCTGCGACCACCTTAAGCTCCACTTGGGACACGAATTCTCGCCCGAAAAGTCTCTGCACGTCTCCGAATCCGTACTGCGCATGCCGCACGAGAGCTGCGCCATCCAGTCGCTCCTCCCTGGTGCCTCCCGCCAGCACCGTGAAGGTGCAATCGGTGGGTGCGCGCCCTGTCTTCTGCACGCTCTGGCCCAGCATGTGGTTGATGAACGTGCTCTTGCCTGACGAGTGATTGCCCAGCACCAAGACCATGGGCAGGTTCACGGGCGCGAAGGACGGGAAGCGCGTGTGGGCGCGCAGAGTCTCCAGTCGGTCGTACAGCGCGCCCACCTCCGCCTGGATCATCCGGTTCACCTCTCCAGCCACCAGCACCTCGCGTGCAGTCGTGGAGCTCGCCATCCTACCGCTTTGTTCTCGGATATGCCACTCAGTCTCTATGGTAGTTCGTATGCAGTAGGGGAGGTTTGAACTATGTTGCTGCAACAATAGTCACAGTTGCGCAACTTCGACTACGTACCGCTTTATTGGTACAGCTGCGCCAGCCAATACATTGAGCCACCAGTATAATAGCATTTTGTGCTGGGATGAAGCGCCGCGTTGCCATCAAGCGCGGGACGACCGCCGAGCCGCAGCGCAAGAAGCGCGCGATTGGCGATGACGCCTTCGACTGGTCCGGCAGCAAAGGCGACTCGAACGACGTGATTGCGTCCGACAGCGAGGCCAGTGAACAGGCGAGCGACGCCAGTGAGGAGGAGGACGACGAGGAGCAGAAGGAGACGGCGCAGGAGAAGCGACTGCGACTGGCCAAGGAATATCTGGGCAAGATCACGCAGCAGGAGGCGGGAGGAACTGACGACGAGGAGGACGACGATGACACGGGCGTCGAAGACCGCGTGGGCGCCAGGCTGCAGCAGGACGCGCTGGAGGCCATGGGCAAGCTCTTCAAGAAGGTGGCGGCCGACTACACCGAGTTCGAGTTCGACGCCGACTCGACCAAGTTCCTCAAGGGCCACCGCCTGCCCGTCACGAGTCTGTGTCTGCTGGACGACGGCAAGACGGCGTTCTCGGCTGCCAAGGACGGATCGCTACTGCGATGGGACCTGGCACAGCAGAAGAAGACCCAACTGAAACTGCCTAAAGACGACGTTGCTGCTGACAAGGTGAAGACGGACAACGACCGCTGCATTTTGGCGCTGGCGGCGAGCTCAGACGGGAAGTTTCTGGCTAGTGGAGGCCGCGACAAGCTCGTGCGTGTGTGGGATGTAGAGAAGAGCGAGCTGCAGGAGAGCTTCGCTGGACACCGTGACGCGGTGTCGGCATTGGCATTCCGTCTGCGCTCGCACTCGCTGTTCTCCGGCTCGCTCGATCGCTCCATTAAGCACTGGAACCTTACGGAGATGGGATACGTGGAAACGTTGTTTGGTCACCAGAGCGAGGTGAACGGACTTGACAGCTTGTACAAGGAACGTGTGGTGAGCTGTGGCCGCGACCGTAGTGTGCGTATGTGGAAGATCCCAGAAGAGACCCAACTGGTGTTCTATGGTAACTCAGGCTCCATGGACTGCGTGAAGATGGTCACGGACGAGTACTATGTAACGGGTGGCGACGATGGTTCTCTCTCGCTTTGGTTTAACGGACGAAAGAAGCCTGTGTCCGTGATTCACAACGCCCACGACGGTAAGTGGATCAGCAGTGTGGCTGTCATGCCTCGTACAGACCTGATCGCGTCTGGGTCTAGCGACGGCCAGATCCGGTTGTGGCTGGCTGACCTGCAGGGACGTACGCTGACGCCTGTGGCTTCGATCCCACTGGAGGGCTTTGTGAATGCGCTGTGTTTCGACCCGAAGGCGCGGTTTTTGCTTGCCGGTGTGGGCCAGGAACATCGCCTTGGCCGATGGGAAAAACTGAAGGTCAAGAATGGCATTGCTATCATCGCTTTGCCCAGCATAGATGGCGAGCAGGAGGAGAACAGCGAAGAGGAAGAGGAGGCCGAGAGCGACGACGAGTCTTAGGTGCGCCGTTTTGCGCAGATATCACCCTCTTTCTTCATAGATAACATGTTTCCGCCTTTGCAGCCCAAGGAGCTTGTACCATGCTTCTGAGACGGGGTCTTAGCGTTTGCGGCTAATATGATGTCGCTTTCATTGATTGCAGGGTATACAGGTGCTAGCTAACGTTCTAACCAAAGTGAATTGAGGACACACCGCCGGGAGGAGCGTGGATCCGAGTGATACGACGGTCGGTGAGCACATTGCCAGCATTTTGGTTTGAACCGCTGGCGTATTGGTTTGACGACGCGCCGGAACGGGCCATCGGCTGGGGTTGTTGGCCTGCAGGTTGAGTGAAGTTGCTGGGTGCATTGTTGTAGTTGCTGCTGCGATTGTCCTTTGCGTAGGGGTTTGCGAACTCAGGGTTCTCCACCTTTCGGCGTGTCGAGTAGCGTTCGTGACCAGCGAATTGACTTGAGCCGTCTCCTCCGCCGAAAATGAGTGACCCCACCGACGAGTCTCCTCCGGGCGGCGCGTGGAGCCGAGTGCTGGGCTTGTTTCGAAGGAAGTTGTCCACGTTCTGCGTTACCTGATAGCCGGAGCGAGCCATGGTCTTGAAGTCGGCAAACAGGGCTGGAAGGTGGGCAGGACTCGGCAAGATGAGGTGTGAGTGAGCTGTGAGTCTTGGCAGCACGAAAATTTGCCTCTTAACCTGAAACACAAAGCTTTATCGAAATAGACCTGCGACCATGAGCTAGTGTTGGCTTGTTTCGAGGTTCAGCTACGCCTTGAAATAGTGGAGCGCGTGCCGGATTCCAGGCTGTTTGAAGACACCAAAGCGTTATCCAGCACTTCCACCCACAACACCACTCGAGAATAGATTGATGATGGCCACTTCATACTCCCAGTCCTCCACCTGAATCCTGTTGCTGTCAAGAAACTGACGTGGCGTTGAGAAGCAAACGGCTGCATTGACCTAGACAAAATCGCCATTTAGTGTTACCAGCACTGCTAGCCTAAGTGAAGCGATCCGCACACAACGCATGGGCGCCAACTTCATCATACTCGCGCTTGGAGACCCACAGTTGCTGGAAAGAGCCCAATGACGCTAAAATGGACCCGCCAATGAATACACTGAATTGCCGCTCGACCTTCGTGACAGTCGTGAAGCGGACCTTGAATGTGCTCGGCACCATTCGCGTAAGCTCCGTGTGCAACCGTTCCGTAATTCCGGGAGTAAGGCTACCTCCACCGCACAGGATAATATTGGTCAGGATATCTCTCCTCAAGTCTGGGTCACAAAGCTGCACAGCGTCGTAGAGCATGCGGTGCAGACCCTTCGCCACCACCTTTGCCGCTGCTGCAGCATGCTGCTCATTCTTAAGCACAGTGCCGCCAACGTTCTTGGGATGCAGTAAAAACTCCGGAACCTCATACCGCTCCTTGCCCAACACAACTGTTTGCCCGTCGGGTAGTTCATACTGCTCTTCTGTAATATCCAACGGCTCCGGTGACGACGCATTCTGGTCGTGGTCAGCTGGTTCCCTGTGTGCTTCCTCCAGCGGTATCGGCGATATGGTGCACATTGTCTCCCGCATATCGCGGAACAAATCGGCTCTAGCAAACTTTAGATAGCTTGCCGGCATTGCCGGTGGCGTAATGAGTTTTTCCGACAGCGGAATCGTCTCTACCACTCCCGTGTGCGAGTTCATCTTCCTGGTGAACGTGCCTCTCGGTCGGATTGTGACTTTCTCTGGCTTTTGCGAGGCCACCAAGTGCTCCAAGTACTCTGACAACTGGTTGCACCCGACGGACGAGTAC
This sequence comes from Phytophthora cryptogea, assembly GCA_000468175.2. Lineage (NCBI taxonomy): Eukaryota > Oomycota > Peronosporomycetes > Peronosporales > Peronosporaceae > Phytophthora > Phytophthora cryptogea. The sequence goes on from KV743674.1 coordinate 95,684, forward strand.
TGTGCAGGTTTCTCCAGTGCGTACCCGTCGTACACAGGCACGACCCTCGACGCCCCAGCGCCAATCTCCGCCACCAAAGCCATCGAGCGTCCAAAGGCGAATGCATCCAGCACCGCGTCTTTGGCCATGTAGAACGCCGGCACTTGGAACGTCTCGAACATCATCTCCAGGTACTTCTCGCCGTCCCGAGACGCTGCATTGTGCAGCGCGTCATTGGCGAAACACGAGGCCGCCGACGTAATGACTGGATGGCTCTTGGCGTCCACGTGCAGGCGCTCAAATGCGTGGCTCCAGACCTTCTCCAGCGCGTCCCAATTGGCCACTGCACAGGCCTCAATGGGCCGCGCCACCTCCAAATCGCGTCGATGCCACAGATCCCCAAGCACCACAGGAGGCTCCAAAGCGTCTTTGGAAGGCGGCGGACGGCGCCCCACGACACTCGGAAGCACCAGCTGTGGCGTGTCTTCCCCCGCCAGCCCGAACTTGCTCAGACTCGTGCCCACGTCGCCCACAACCGCCTCCACATCGTCTCCGCAGTACATGGCGGATGCAAGCCAACCTGAACAATTGGCGCTATTGGCGCAGTACCACGTTTGCGGTACCACCGCTTTGGAAGTGAAACAAGAAAATACTATTCTGTTTGCAAAATAAATAGATGAGTTGCAGTCTTCAATTGCAACTAGCACAACGGATATATCAGGGTATTATGTTTCAGAACGCTTCTATTTGAACCTGACGGTACGATCGGTTTCTTCCAAGGATCGGCCCCCCTCATAGCCCAACAAGCGGTTTAAGCCCAAGAGCGACGCATTGATCTTTACTATGGCGGAGGAGAGCAAGCTGGACTTCTCGTGGCTGCCGCAGGGCACCGAGGCGCTGGCCGACGGCGAGTACGACGTCATCGTGCTGGGCACGGGCCTGAAGGAGTGCATCCTGAGCGGCCTCTTGGCCGTGAACGGCAAGAAGGTGCTCGTGGTGGATCGCAACCCGTACTACGGCGGCGAGTGCGCGTCCCCCAACCTTACGAACCTCTACAAGAAGTTCAAGCCCGACCAGGAGCCACGCACGGATCTGGGCGCCGACCGCGACTACAACGTGGACCTGGTGCCCAAGTTCATCATGGCCTGTGGCAAGCTCGTCAAGATGCCGCTGCACACCAAGGTGACGCGCTACTTGGAGTTCAAGAATGTGGACGGCAGCTACGTGGTGAAGGGCGGACGCACGTACAAGGTGCCTGCTACGGGGGAGGAGGCGTTGCGCTCGTCGCTCATGGGGATGTTCGAGAAGCGCAAGTTCCGGAAGCTCATTATGTACATCTACAACTACGAGGAGGACGACCCCAAGACGTACGAGGGCATGGACCTGTTCACCCAGCCCATGAGCGAGCTCTTTGAGAAGTACGGAGTGGATGCCAACACGCAGAGCTTCATGGGCCACGCCATGGCCCTCATGCGCGACGAGTCATACCATAAGCGCCCCGCCATTGAGACGGTGCGCGCGATCAAGCTGTACGCCTACTCGCTGGAGCGCTACGGCAAGTCCCCGTACATCTACCCGCTGTACGGCCTGGGCGGCCTCCCGGAGAGTTTCTCGCGCCTCTGCGCTATCAACGGCGGCACGTTCATGCTCAACCGGTCGGTGGACGAGATCCTGACGGACAAGGACGGCAAGGCGTGGGGCATTAAGTGCGACAACGAGGTGGCCAAGGCCAAGTTCGTTATCGGCGACCCGTCCTACTTCCCGGCCCAGAAGGTGCGCAAGAACGGCGTGGCTGTCCGCTCCATCTTTATCCTGAACCACCCGGTGCCCAACTCGAACGACGCCGAGTCGCTGCAGATTATCATTCCCGCTGCTCAGGCTGGACGCAACAACGACATCTACGTCGCGGTGGTGTCATCTGCTCACTGCGTTGCACCGCAGGGCATCTACATCGCCATTGTGAGCACGCTTGCGGAGACTTCCGTGCCGCTGCAGGAGCTGGAGCCCGGTGTCAAGCTTTTGGGCCCGTACCTGGAGCGCTTTGACGCCATCACGGACATGTACGAGCCTGTGGCCGATGGAAAGGAGGACAACTGCTTCATCAGCGCCTCGTACGACCCGACGAGCCACTTTGAGACCACTTCGGAGGACGTGCTGGATCTGTACAAGCGCATCACAGGCGAGGAGCTTGACATGAACATCAACGCCGACTCGACGGACGTGGACCAGTAAAGAGCAAGAGCGAGTGAGTGAGTGAGGTTGGAAGAAGCGAACGCTGTCGGCAGTCAGAAGGAACCGAAAATCGACCACATAATCTACTTGCTTAGGTGTTGCAGTACCCTCTTTGAGACCATCACTCGTGTTTGCTTCGTTATCTCTTGCCTCGCCAGTAGCAGTAAGGTATTAATACCTCGAGACCAGTATACTTATGATTTTGGAAGCGTCAAGAGCAGTATAATTGCGGCATAGGTGGACAGAAGTATTCGAGCTCCATTAGAAACCTGCCGTCTACTAACTAGGACCGCAGCATCAGCATCGCTTGACAAGTGGTTCACATTCCATTTTACGTCTGGGTTTCTTGTATGTTCCCACAAAGCTGGCACTCGCAAAATGAATTACTTCGAAGTACACAAGTTCCCGCGTCTGTTACTGCCGCATCGCTTCGTACTACGACCAGTCTTGCAATTGTTGGTACCGGTAGAGTTTTGGATGGGTGATTGCGTACTCGATATTGTCAGTTCCGTCCAAATTTGCCGAAGTGGGGCGATTCGGAGAAAGGCGCGAAGCGGACAGCAAATCGACGCTGCATTGTGAGTGGCCAAAATTAAATGCAAGCTGTATTATTGTCCAATGAAATGCTAGATACATGTTGAAGTTGAAGTGGCTGCGCGAAGCGATAAAAAAACCATGGAGGCCACACCAACACAATGTATCATTGGTTATACACATCCTATTATTGCTTGTACGCACTCTACAAGCTTGACTACTCAAAGAAACACCTCGCGTACATCTTCAGCTAGTCGGAACGGACCATTCGCAACCGCCTTCAGTGTATGCTATTGTCATGGTGGAAGATGGCGAGTCAGAGGTTTATTCCGTATGAGCGTCATTTTTCATTCCGTATGATAGGCTGCGCGATTGGGTGCGCGATTGGTCTCTTCGTGTCTCTCAGACGCCCGCGGAAATTTCGAATAGAACGCACAATATCTAACCACAACTCGTGATGGACATTTCTCAAAAAAACTTGTGTCAATATTTTCTTCCTCGTGAACAAAGTTATCTGGGGCAACAAATAACCCCTTGATTGCCAGATTGTTCAATTTCGCAAGCTCTCCCCACAACTTGAAAAATGGAGTTAGCGGCGTATGCGTCTTGGCAATCGTCACACTAATACCAACGAGCTCTGTGTCAGTAACCAGAATCATATCGACGCCAGCATAATTGGAAATCACCGGGTCCAGGAGAATCCACCATGACCCGCCCCCCCTCTCTTCGATCGTCAACTTGAGCATTGGTTTTTCTTTTCCAGGGACGAAGCGAGTTCTTTTAATGGCCCAATCTTTGGGTCGGGGATATTTTTCCGACCACACCTTGGAGACAAATTTGGGCCTTGATGATTTCAAATCCAACACCCGATAGGCTTCGCGAACGGAATAAAATATCGCTCCAACGCGTTAGCAAAGCACGATCCGCCGATTTTTTCGACCACACTCGGTAGAGTAAACGCAATACGATATCGTTCGTGGCACAAAACCCAAGCTTGCGATCTTGATAGAAGAACCGAAAATCGACAATGTCGGAGTCCAACACGCGAACTACTGATAACTTTAACACCTTCCAAACTTGATCTCCGTCGATGTCTTCATAAAAGTCCGCGAGTAATATTCTCCAATCTTCCACATTGTCGTCTAGCTGGACACTCTGTACAATATCTTCCCATGAATCTTGGCCATTATAAGCGCGAGCAAACACAGACATGAGCGCAAGTTCATCCTTGTGCTGAGTGAAAATGGCTGGATGATGATGCAGCCAGGTGCTAAACTCGTCGGCGTTGAAACCTCCATTGTAGATGTTGTTATCGGCGCTGGTTTGTCGAGGTAATAGTGTACGATACGTTTTCGCATCCATCGACATTCCGTGAATCTTAACAAATATGGAGGTACCCAAACATGACGCCAAATGTTTCCGTGCCGCTTGACACCTCGTGTCTTCATCATCGATCGAGTTCAATTGGTCGGCTACAAGAATCACCATTTGACCCCGTAGCAGTGTGCGGACGTCTGTGATTGTGTCGATTAGCCCGATAAAACTCGGCATATTTAGCAAGATATTTTTCTTCATAATGGCCACAACTGCGCCTTCCCCAGGCAACAATTCCCTGCAATCGGGAATGTAACACACAAAGGCTTGGACCCGAATCTGGTCTTGATCGGATTCTTCAGCAGCAGCAGCACCAACACCGCCAACATGTACGACTTACCATACCCAATAGTCCCCGCCACATTCACTGTAATAGTGCGCAGGCGCAACCATCGCGACACAACCTTATCATACAGCGGTTTTAACCTTGATACGTAAAAAAACACGCTCATTGATCTGGAAGCTATTCGTTTGAGTCAATAACGACGGAAATGGCAACTCGACAACAGACTCAATCGCGAAGATCGCGTCCAAGTTGCACTTGTGCATCGCTCTCACCAATTCAATTGAGCGGATCACTAGATCATTGTCTTCCACACGAGCCTTTTTCAATCCGCGAACAGAGGCTTCCTCTTCCTCCAACTCCCTTTCCTTCCGAACGATACCCACTTGACGATACGACGGCACTTGCACAATGAGCGCGTCTTCCATTGAGCCACCAAGCGACCCAATCAACGTATTTCCCGCCAACGCCCCCGCCATATCCTTCCCGATATCTGTCAGCGATGACAACGATTTGGACAGCTCCTGCTTCTTTGCCTCGTACGCCTCCCGGTTGGTGAAGACTACGAGATCAGCCGTGAGGACATTCGCACGTAAAGCACAAGAAACCTTTGCAAACACAGCGTCCTGGAGCCCAACAACTCGATTCATCAGACGGCACTTTTACGCGGTCGGCTGAAGTCACCACTTCGCCTTCTTTATCCACCAACTGAAACCACACGTTACGCAATCCTCAGCCACTTCAACAATGACTGCCATGAAGTTCTTAAGAATACTCGCCAAATAACCTCACGGTTAATGTAGCCATATGGGATAATTACTCTTCGCCACAGTAATTATCCCACATGGCTACATTGACAATGTGGCATAGCGTCATATTTCGCCCCATACGAAACCCAAGTCTATTTCCGATTCCAAGTTCAAAATCCTCGGAAAGCGCGTAAAGCTGAGCAAGCAGCGCGCGATGGACTCGACCCGCCGCGACGACTCGCCCGAGCGCTCTGCGCTCTATCAGGCAGGCAGCGGCCACGTGCTGAGCCACTTCGCGAGCCTCGCGACGCCCAATTTGGTCCGGAGGAAGAGCGAGTGGCAGCGGAGTTCAACGGGCGCGAGACGCTCCTCCGTCTCTACACTCAGCACAGGGCCGCGCTCCGTCCCGCGCCCCAACTCAGCGGTGCAACGGACAGCAGCAAGGACGGAGAAGGTCTTTGACGACTTTGTGATGGACAACCAGACGGAGAGCAGCGATCGCAGCAGCGAGTTGAGCGCCGAGACGGCGGAACTCAAATCGTTCGCCATGAGCTTCTCTCCGCCGCGTCACAGCTCGAAAAAGTCCCGCAGAGAGACGAAGGAACCTGCAGAATCAGCAACTGCAGCGTTTAGAAGCCCCAGTTCGGGTTTGAAGACGAGTTACAGAGCAGAACTTCCAGTTGAGACGGCGGAAGAGGAGACGTACTCGCCTGTGGCGACGTCGGTCCAGTTTCTCATGAGTAGAGACCCCGAGGAAGAGGAGAGAGTGCTGAGTGCCAAGTCGGACAGGGACAAGGTCTATTTGTACAAGAAGGTAGGAGTGAATGAGCTCGAGAGGAGTGTGTTGCTGAAGAAGCTGACGGTGCTGATGTGGTGTAGAGGTACACGGACACGTACGAGCATGCGGTTGCCTTGTTGAAACATGCAGCAGCACTGGAGCGTGAACATGCGGACAAGCAATCGGATCTCGACTATTTGAGGTCCACGATTAAAACGCAGACGCAGATTATCAACACGATGAGCGATAACCAGGTGGGTTACTGTAAGGGTCACACGCTGACTTCGACTGCTGTCTTCAGTGATCGAGTTACTAATTGCTATGAATCCCGTTTTGAACAGCATCTGAATGAGCCGGCAGACTACCAACAGGAGAAAAAGATCCAGGCGCTTTGTCGCGAAGTCACTGGGCTTGTGATGCAGTTGAGCCAGCGTGACTCCTTGATTAACAGCCTGCACGAAGAGCGAGATCGGTCAACTCGAATGATCAACGAGCTCAAAATGTCACAAGGGCTTAGCGCCAGCAATACGAGCGAAGCTATGCAGTCTACGGGCGGGTTTCGCAACATGGAGCTGAAGCTTGAAGTCGCTCTTCGCGAAAAGATGGAGGCCCTGGAGCGAGAGTCCAGATTGACAGCGCAGTTGAAAGATGTACAGCTGCTGTATGAAAAGTGTGAAACTGCCAGGTCAGCGCTCTCGGATGGGCTGGATCGAGCAGAGGAGCAAACCACCGCTCTACATGCCCAGTGGGTTGAGGAAAAGAAGGACTTGCTTGCATCAGTTAAAAAGGATGACCAGATGTCAGCGAAGTTTGCAGCGGAGTGTGAGCGATTGCGGAAGGATAGCGAGGGCCTGAAGGCTTCCTTCCGTCAGATGTCAGATAACGAGAAGAAGCACCTTACAACAATGGAGACTCAGCGTCAAATTGCGGACAGAAATCAAGCGCAAATAGCAACGCAAGAAGCGGAGCTGAGCGAATTGCGATCGCGACTGAACGTGCTGAAGGAAAAAGACGCAAGGATAAGTGGTCTCGAAAACGATTTGTCGGGTACCAGGGAGAAGCTCCGTCGCTGCTTAAGGCATGTTGATGAGCTCGAGGAACGGCTAGAGCAAAGAGAAGAAGAGGTACAAGCTGTCAAAACGAAATTTGAGGAGCGGGCTGCATTCTTGGAACAGAGGGTCTTTAATGCTGAAGCAGTGCGACGAAGCCTCCACAACAAGGTACACAACTCATTCCCTCAAAATGATGGAGTTTTAACTAAACCGTTTCTTACTACAGGTGATGGAACTAAAAGGAAACATTCGCGTCTTCTGCCGGGTCCGTCCAGTTCTGCAGCACGAGCTAGCAAGCTCAAGGAATGAGGAGGTGCGCAGCACATTTGCTGTTGTTGCATATCTTTTCACGTCTGGATGGCGCCTAATGAATGCATGTTGTGTAGATCTTTGCTTTTCCTGATTACCGCGGTGAGAGGAGGCAAATTGAACTGAGTGCAAACCCGAAGTCCCACGTTGGCTACGGCCAAAACGGAGCCAGAAGCGTTGTCAAGAAATACAACTTCGACTTCGACCTTGTCTTCGATAGCAGGTGCTCGCAAGAAGATGTTTTCCTGGAGGTTTCTGCGCTTATCCAATCCGCACTGGATGGATATAACGTTTGCATTTTCGCGTACGGTCAAACTGGGTACGTGCAAACCTGAAATTTCAACTAAATTGATGCCTATAGCTAACCAGTATTTGAATGCAGTTCCGGAAAGACTTACACGATGCAAGGAAGAGAAGAGACTGTCGATGCCGAGTTAATGGAACCCACTGCAGATATGGGAATTGTTGGTCGAGCGATTTCTCATATCTTTGCAGGTATCGAGGATTTACGTTCAAGTGGATGGGATTTCAATGCTAGTCTTGAACTAGTTGAAATTTACAACGAAACCTTACGCGATCTCCTCGCACCTGCTACGGTAAGTGCATTGCATGTGTAGACCTGGGGATGGTCTTTTGCTAATCTTTTATGTTACGTTACATATATTGCGAAGTCGACGGACAAGATTGACCTCCGACTCGATAGCGAGGGCAAAGTTGCTGTGGTGAACTCCTGCATTCACGAGGTTAAGAACGACCAGGATGCATGGATCTTACTACGGGAGGCGATGTCGAGAAGGTCAACCAAGTCTACCAAGATGAATGATAGATCTTCTCGAAGCCATTGCGTTATCACATTTAGGTATGCGTTCCTTTTTGTGCAATCGGAATTCGTGAATCTAACGAGTGTACTTGTGTCATTCAGACTAAACGGGGTGAATTCGTTGACTGGTGATCAGCGGACAGGCGTTGTCAATTTGGTTGATCTAGCGGTACGCTAAATCTCGTTCAGTTTTCGTCTGCATAATACTTACACATCTTTTTACAGGGGTCTGAGCGGTTGTCAAAGTCGGGAAGTGACAGCAACAAGGAGCTTCTGAAGGAGGCCACGTCAATTAACAAGAGTCTTTCGGCACTTGGCAACGTAATATGTGCTCTCGCGAAGAAGGTACACGTTTTAAACTGTACCCTTACTTGTCCATTTCAGTACTGACTGGAATCTCCATTGCTGAATCATTTGCTGAAAGAAGTCGACTCATGTGCCATTTCGCGACTCAAAGCTGACACACTTTCTCAGTTCGTCACTTGGTGGGGACAGTAAGACGCTCATGATCTGTAACTTGTCACCGTTGGGCAAACACCGTGATGAAACACTGAATTCGCTGCGGTTCGCCAAAATGGTAAATTCCTGCGAGATCGCGTACCCCTCTACGGTATCGAGTCGATAATGGGGCTACAAGACTAGCCAGGATGGTTCAACGCCTCATGTTCATAGACTTTTACTTGGGAGCTCATGTGTATATCGTGTTACTTTGACCAATGTTTTCGATCATAAATCATTCATCTTCAGACCCCTTCGAGCTGCTTACATTCACTAGGACAGCACACCGCAGCACGTGTGACTTACAACATCTAACGTATTCATAGTCGGGAACTCGAATGGTACGAGCGCACTGGTGCAATGTCCTCTACGTACTCCTGAAGCAAACAACGAAGGCCGTGGGCAATTAATTACTGTAGCAATGTGAGTTTAATTCTTTGTAACGAAGAACGTACCATCTCGAGAAATTCGCACAACGCCTGCGATGCGTACGGAGCTAGCTTAGGATGATGCAGCACCTTCTTCAGAAACGATTCTAACCGTGACTTAAGAGATCGAGGACGATCTTTCCAAGATATTAGTCTTCTGTCATCGTACTCTTCTGGAGGGAGTGGGCAATCTGCACGCACTTGCTCGGGAAGCTAATGCAATGAAACACAAACAATAAACGCTTAACGTTAGTATCAGACCAACACAGCAGCAGCATGCCGACTTACGTCTTCGTACAACTCGGCGAAATCACTATAGGGCCTTCGAAGGGTCCAGTGATCCTCATCCGTCTGTACCACAATTTTGAAGGAGACAAATTGCACGTTTCCCCACACAGAAGATGTGGTGGCAGGAATCGTGACATCAAGCGTCGGTCTCTCATCAGTTGTCTTCGAGGATGGCTGCAGCATCGATCAGAAATTAGTGCCAGTATATCTTCGATAGATAAAGTAAGCCCCTGCGCTACGTACGTATGCTACAAGCTCCCAGTCCTTGAACGATCCATACAAAGAGGTCGGCGGTTGATGATGCGATGAGTTGAGATATGCTGAGGGCGTGTTAACTTCCGTTGGGTACGCGATAAAATCGGGAGTGACAGGTGTGGGCTTGATACACAGGAAGATGACAAGAATCGCAGAAGCAGCGTAGCAAACACCGCCGAACACTGTGCTGGCCACGTACGAGATGTCCTCATCATTTAAATCCGACGTCCCAGCAAACTCTTGGTTCACGATGAGGAAGTACGTGGCATCAATCCACTTGACGAACCAGCAGAGTCGCAAGTATAGCGACGGCGTCAATCCGCGACGATACTCCATCCACAAAATGCTTGAGGATGTCCCCTGTTCAGCCACTCCAAGTCAGCAAACCCCTGTGGCAACACGTTCGACACCACATATCACGCACCCAAACCAGCGTCTCCATCATAGCGACCACGTTCTGTTGGTCGCGACCAAACGGCCGATGGTAGAGCAGCCACGAGCAGAAAATCTCCTGGTACAGCCACTGCAGTCCGTTCAGCAGGAACAACGTGAACGACGCCGCCAACTTGCCGCAAAACTGCCTCCAGTCATACACAACCTGTCAATATTAACCCACCAATTGCCACCACCTCTCAACACACATACGTCCATTGGAAACGCGATCTCCGATAAATACGTCATGGGTTTCGGTGCCAATACGCGCGAGCCGTAGATGATACCAATGAACAGGAACAGTGCGTCCAGCCCCAGCATGAGCGTCTGCTCCATCGACACGCTGTGGTCACCCGCCGGCTCAGGATTCGGCTCCACGCCCGCCATCTCTGCGCTTCCGACTCCACTCGCGATGACACAAAGCACTGGAATCGCCTCTGGCCAGCGCTGGTAGAGACGACTGTGACACATCTCGCTGCAGATGACTTGGATGATGACACAGCGGAAAAATGTAGCCATGTTGACTATTGTCTGATTGGCTGAAAAGGAATTAATCGATTTTTTCGGGCTGAAATGTAGCCATGTGACGCGAAGAGGCATCTGCAGTTTTCGATTATGGCGAATGGCAGCATGATGAAGGACTATGTGCGTAGACAACTGCGCTACTGGGTGGAGGACTTCAAAGACGACATATTGCCGCGCGATTTCCTGGCCAAATCGTTCACGAAGACGCAACTCTTGATCCCTCAAATTGGTGCGTGGAAGTTTGTTAAGGTCTCCATTGGATCAGAAGTCTCACATTTGTGCATTGACTACAGAACTAAAGCCACATCGAGTTGCTGCTGTGCTGCATTTGCCGTCACCATTGCTGGTGACTAGTGTACACTGTGTGGAACTGACGATTGCTGTGCCGTCCTGGTTGGATTCGGACAAAGAAGCCGCTCATCGGCCTGTGCTGATTCACATGAACGAGTTGCTGGTTCACGTTAGGAACGTTTGGGAGTGCAGCAGCGACATCCGGCGAGCTGCGGAGGGGCGCGTGCAAGCTGCGTTACTCGAGCCGGACCCTCTTGGCTCAACGGCTGCCATGTTTGCGTTTGCTCGGGATGTAAATGACCGAACAAAGTTGGTTGTGGATAAGCTACAGGTGCAGATCTTCATGGGCGGGTACTCGCGCGTGAAGATGGTTTTAGCAGACTTACATGCACGCACAACCGATGCATTGTGGCAAGATGTGAAGGACCCGACGACTTGTGTAGATTATTCGCCAGATCAATCGGTGCAAACGCGGTTTAAATCGGTGTCGTTCCAGCTTAGTGTCGGGATTAATCCTTCATGTTCTACTGTTTTAGGTAAAAATGGAGATCAGATGATTCGCTTGGTGACGAAGGCATCGGTTATGATACGAGTAACTCGCTTTTATCACCGGAAAGGGCTGAGAGAAGCGTGGAGAAGGCAAATGCAGCAGGTGGATGTCAATTTTGGCGCGGTGAAAATGGAGTTTAGTGTTGGTGATTTTATGGAGGCGTACACAGTCACTTCAATGCTCTGCAATTGGTTTTTGAATGGAAAAATCTCAGAGAAATGCTCACTATTCGCACCCGTAGATGGAATGGATGAACGTGAACCTCTTCGACCTGAGGAGCAACAGACTGGCCAGGCCAACATCGAATTACAAATCACATTTCGAGGTACACTTGAAGCAAAGTTAACGTTCACATCGCCAACGGGAGGTCCACAGGAGTTGTTTCTCATCGCAGACCGAGCGGCTGGGAGTATGATTATTCATCGTCACGGCGTTCGCGAGCTTCAGATGAGCCTTCATGAGCTAGCAGTCAGATTCCGAGGATACGTTGTTTTTCGTTTAAAGCCGGACAGAGAGGTATTGCACCTGGAGCAGCGTCAAAACTCAGTCTCGCTCAAATGGCGGGTGCAAAGCATCCTCTGCCGAGTTGACGATGAACTAACTGCCATGCTGACAGAAATATACGAGTTTGTAAATGAAAAGGAGCAGACCATTGTGATTAGATGTGGTACTTGCCACCAACAGATCAGTTTGGACATGATCGATGTGCACGTATGCCCACCTCGAAACAACAGCAAATCTTTGCCATCCACGCCACTTGCTGGTCGGTCAGCTCCCATGGAAAGCAGGAGAATCAGTTTTTCGGAAAATTCGAGTGCTGAAGTTGGTGGTTCACTAAATGCAGAAGAAACGGAGCATAAAAGTAATCTTGTGCATGGTCCACCGAAATTTCACGCCGTTCTGCACATGGATGAATTAGAGCTACGGACTGGAAGTCGAATAATTCACAGCATGCTTACGCTCTTTAACATTAGCAAGGGTAATCTGCCATTCGATCGTGAGATGACTACTAAACTGTCGAACCTAAATCTTACGACCGAATCCAATGAATTTGCTGGTGATGCCATTTTTGTACCAGCATTACCCCTGGCGTTCCAAATGCTCGAGTGCTCCTTGCAAGGCTGCGGGTGTTTAAGCGGAAAGGAAAAAAACAGCGTCAATAGCGTCGATACTCATGGGTTGATTTATGGCTACCGGTGGCCTGCTCGTCTTTTTCTCGATGTTGCTCATTGCTGTGTTTCCTCGACAGAATGTTATATAAACGTGGAAACGATTCAATTGCGATCTAGTTTCTCTGAAGGGAGTCATGTGTGCTCCTCCTCCCAACCCCAACTCACGTTTCATGTGAATATGGATAAAATTCGGTGCCAGCTAGATCAAGTTTGGTTTCGACTTGCGCGACAAGTGATCGGGTATATTCAAGGGTCAACAAAATCAGAAGCAAATCCCTCTTCATTAATGACACTTTTTCTAGGAGTATTACAAGTTCGAGCCATCGAGTTTACTTTGCAAGGTGATGTTGCACCGCTTGATCGCGCAAAATCATTGCTTAAACAAGCTATCGTGGTCTTTGATAATCAACTTGGTTTTCTAAGCGTTCAAAGCTCACTGGATTTCAAGACAATATTGAATTTTCCCACGATGCAGTTCGTACATCGCCAAATTCCTGCTGTCCATTCAATCCGAAAATTTGTCGCATTAGACCGAGGAGTCACCGACGCGGTTTATACAGAATCGATTACAGAAGCGATGACGGCTACTGAGCAACAGAGTGGTGATACCACGTCAAAATCAAATGACCTCATTGAACAATCGCCAATGAATCACGCAGAAGTTAATGGAGTTGAAAGTGCAGATGTTATGGTCCCTGATAAAGAAATTGCGTCGTTCTTGACTAAGCCAGAACTCGAAAGAGAAGATGCCTGCCGATGCATCCAACGAATAGTGAGGCAAAAACGTCTTCTTAGGCAAGAAAAACAACATTTTCAGCCCGACGACTATGAACCTGGAGTAGTGACGCCCATTCTCAGTTCTAGCCCGACAATTGTTATAACTGAATTGGAAAGCGGGAGCAACACCAGCTCGCCTTCACCTTCACCTCGAAAGCTCACCTTAGGAATTCCGAGTCCTATCATGGTGCTTGGGGGCGACAATGATTTGGTTGAAGAAATTCGTGGTGGAATAAGCAAATTGATGAGCCCATTAAGTCGTGCGCTACCTTCAGATAGCATTCGAGGAGGAATTAACAAGCTGATGGGTCCAATCAATCGCACCCTTTCTCCAACGAGTGTCAAGCGCAGACCATCAACAGAATTATATGTAGTTACTCCTATGGATGCACACAATCGCCCGTTGTTATCGAAAACACAAGAGATACGAAAAGAAAAGCTGAATCATCACGAGAATGCGACTACTGCGCATTTCGTCGAACAGGTTAATCCCCAAGTCACTTCTTCCAGTAAATCTACTCAAGTTGATGAGAATGGAGACAACTTCCATGAAGCAGTTGATGAAGTTGTAGCAGAACTTTATGGTCTCAGTGAGGCTAAACTGGCGGCACTTCCCGATGTAGTACGTGTGCTAGTTCAAGTTGGCGAATACCGCTTGTGCGTCCCTATCAACCCGCGTGAAAAAGTCAAGTATCTCTGTAAAGAAACTGTGCGTCGTTATAATGAATCGTTCGCTGCAGATCGAGGTAGCATACTCAATGTCTCTCTCCAGGATAAGCACGGCGGGGTCGTCTCTCCTTCGGATACTGTGGGGTTTCTCCTGTCAGTAGCTCCAAATGAATTACTATTCGCATACCCTCACGATGGCCAAGTTCGATCTTTGGCGCGATTAACTGCAGGATCATTCAAAACTGCAAATGGTAATTCGCTAACTAATGGATCAGCAAGTGACAATGATAAGCGTCTACGGTGCTCGAAAATACCATTGCCGTTGGTTATCACATTGCTTGCAAACGAATCGGAACGAGACTTGATCCGTTCAGGACTTTGTGAACGAGATGGCAGAGTTAATGGTGAAGCGTGGCCGGATTTGGCTCTTAACGCAACCTCCTTAGACGCTGAGAAGAACCCAATTACCGTCGAAGTTGTATGGCATGAAACATGCATTGAAATCACGAACGGGGACGCATTTGCGCTTTGCCGGCAGCTGCTGGGCCTTTGCACCTCACGAGTCATTAGTAAATATGTGGGGAAAATAATACGCAGTCGCCTCAAAGTCGATTCTAGTACCCCTTTGATCGAGTGGGCCTACAGACGAAAGCATGCAATGGAGATGGAGACCGATGATACTAATCTTACCCAACCAGCGCAACAAGAACAAGAGGCAAAAGTTTCATACGAGCAGCTCAAGAAAGTTGTGCAAGACGCTTTCGGAGTGTACACACGCTAATCCGTAAATGATGGTCAGTATTTAGTTATTTTACTGACGTCTTGGCATGGGATTGAGCAGGACGCAACGTACACATTCCCATTAAAGATACCTCACGTGGATCAAGATGGATCCTTACTGGTACTCATGCTGCTTGGCGCTGGTGAAGGAATTCTTATGTTGGTATAATTAGTGAGCTGTACCTGCATGATCCATTCTCTTGTCAGTGCAAATTCACTCCCGAGCCGAGTAGATCACCCTGATACCAATCACCATGGTGCTTGAGAACCGTCGTACAATCATTTGCAAAAGTAGCAGCGGCAGTGACCATCACCCCAAGCCGAAGTCCACTGACAACTGCACGGAGTCGATCACTCGATCCAAGCGGGTGCACCACAGACGACAAATGTTAGCAAGGCAGAATCAACACAGCTTTGACGACGAAGGCAGCGATATCCATCAAGCCGATTTGATCGAGATCTCGTTGGTTGGCGAACCTGTACCACACGTTGACGAAAGCTCAACCAACAACAACGTGGAGCTTATCGAGCAGCTTTTTGAAAGCGCAAAAAGCGGAGACCTTCGGCCATTTCAACGCGTTTGCTCTCGAATGATGCAATCTCACCTTCGTCTCGATTCACGAGGATACATGGGCTGGACTGCAGCACATTGGTCAGCCCGCGAGGGACATGTGCACTTACTGGAGCACTTGACTTCATGTCATGCAAATTTGGATGCTGTGGATCGCAAGGGCGACACCCTCTTACACAAGGCCGCTGCAAATGGCCAACATCTTACGTGTGAATGGCTTCTTCAACGAGGATTCAGTGCTGAAACGCGCAACAACAACAATCTTACACCATTAGATCTTGCTCAAGAACACGTTGTGATCTCTAGGCGCAGTAATGCTGCTTTACTTTGCGAGAAGGTTCTCTCCGCTGAGTAGGTTTAAATTTTCAATAGTCTCAATAGAGAATGCAAATTGTAGTGATGATAAGCGTTCATCATTGTTGCTTCAGGGAGACGAACCGTATTAGGTTAATCGAGTTGATCAAGTTGCAGTTATCGAGAAACTAGTTGACTGCTACGAAGCCAAAGTGAGCCCTTTAAGACCACCTTCACCGACGTTTAACAAGATTTTGCCGTGTTGGTTGGCCACCATCATTTCCGCGAGCAAACTGTTGGACGCATTACCGGTCACAATTGTCTTCGGATTTTGAGAAAGCGAGTTGAGTACATCCAAACGCTGCATGTCAAGCTGGTGTGCCCGATATTTCTCCAGCTTTTTCGCTGCTGTTCCTTCTGCACGAGCAACAATCTCCTTTGCTTTCGCTTCTCCACCACTAACAAGTTCCTGAATCTCAGCTTGCAGCTGCATTTTCCAGGCCTCTTCCTCTGCCTGCACCAGACGAATGTCCGTGTCGGAACGGAACGCGATTTCACTTGAAATGCGTTTGGTGTCGGCATGGATCTGCTCAATTGCAAGTGAACCTTCAGCAGCAATCTTGTTGCACTGCACTCGTGTTTCCTGTGCAATCTGGTCCTGAATAACTCTCGTGTCTGTGTCAACCATGTCGATCTCCTTTTGAATTTCAGCGCATTTGGCCTTGCCGGTTTGCTCTTCCTCCATTAGCATCATTCTTCGGGCCAATTTGGTCGTGTCGATTTCCTCCTTGTAAGATAGAAGCTGCATGTCGTTCATCTGCTTCATGTTTTGCTCTTTGATGGTGCTCAAGTGTGTAGTTCGACTTTGCATCTGCTCCTCGAAAGTAGGTGGAAGCTTCACGTTGGTGATGGCAACGCTGGTGATCTGTACTCCGTAAGTGTTGAATTGAGCATTCAGATTTTTCTTGATATCCTCCGTCACGTAATACGGAGTCTTCGTCGCGGATGGTGGAAGTTGAGGACTGTCAGGGTTTAACACTTCTCCAGTAGCGACTCCTTCGAGGGCCTTCACGTCTGTGGTAATTTCTGAATTATCGCGCTTTAACATCGAAAGCGACCCCGTGTTGAAGCTGTTCTGCATAGTGCCATCACGAAGTTTGTAGACCTCAGTATGTTGAACGCTTCTGGCCAAAGCTCGAACAGCTTCATCTTGCGCTGCTCGCAGCTGAACTTCCAAACCGTTTGGTCCGAGCTCATACACGAATCTCCTTACCAGGTTCGGATCTTCGCCCTTGGAGGCATCTCCCATAATACGAAAAATGAGGCACATATCGATACGAACGGTGACATTGTCTGCCGTCTTGCACCCCTTTACGGGTGTCTCGAACACGATGAATTGCTTGGTAACGAGGTGAGAAACTTGAGTCCAGGGACCTGCCCAGTGAAAACCAGCAGGCCAAACGGGACTTTTCACGTCGTCCTTGGAGAAATCCATGTCCCGACCTTGGTTTTGAACTAGCGCGTACATGCCTTCCGGTACTCTGATGTACGGTCGAAACATGCTGGATCGAGGATTGATCATCACGATCGTATTTCCATTGTAACATGCTCCAATCAAACGGTTCGCTTTGTCGACGGAGCTTGCCTCCGTATACAGCAATCTCGTTTGGTGACCGTCACCCACCAGTACGCTTTGCTCTTCTGCCATGACGATACGAAGTGCAAAGTCAGAATTGAAAATGAAGTAGTGATCTAAAACCTTCGAACGTGAAAGCAACATCACATTTGGTTGGGATTGTGCGAAACCAACTGCGATGTTGCAGTGCAAATGCTACCAATATTCTACCAAACAACCCCCAGTAGTGACATTTTAGCGAAGTCTCGTGCGGGATCGCACTACCAAATTTGAGATCATCGCCCACAAGTGCAGCTTCAAGCTCACAACTTAATTTGAAGGACGTTGCACCAACAATGACAGAAGCTAAACCTGTTCGGTATAATCGCCTCGTGCAGCTTGACATCGGCCGGCCGTTGGATGCAATGAGTCACTTCAATGCAAAGGCAGTTGACGGTAAAATCCCCTTAGTGCTCGTACCGTCTAGCCCAATTTTCTTCACTTTCATGCAGCAAATTCCTTCGGGAGTGTGGGTGTTGCAGCAAACGTGGAATGCCCATGCCGGAATCATGAATCCTGGCCTAAAGGTGTTTTGGCCCGCGTGGAACCGAGTCTCTCACATTGTCACCAAACAAGCCGTGGCGTACTCCAACCCAGTTCGAGGATGCCCAACATCGGACAATGTCATGGTTGACATCGACATCTCGATCAGTTTTCAGATTGGCCCTACAGAAGATGACGCTGTCAAATTCGTCTACACTCTTGGGGCTCATCGTCTGGATGAATTGCTCTACAGTTTGACCGAGGAAGCCATCCGTGGTTTGGTGAACTCAGTCCGGTACGACCAAGTGCACGACTTGCGGGAAGACTTTGCCATGGGGATGAAGACGGACTTAAACAACAAGCTCTTGCAGTTTGGAGTTTTTATTCACAATGTCAAAGTGACAAACGTCGACCTCCCACCAACGCTCTCATCAACGTTGGAAGGGACCACTGCGTTCAAAACGCGCATGGAGGAGCAAGAGAAGAACCACGAGAACCAGCTTCGTATCTTGGTGAATGAAGAGACTCAGAAGCTAACAGCAGTGCAGAAAGAGAATGAACGCACTGTGCAAGATCTACTCGCTGCCAAAGCTCGTGCCAACATCATCCGCAACGAAATGCGCACGACTGCTGAAGCCAAAGCTCAAATGACCATCGCCCAGCACAAAGCCGAGTATGCCAACAAGATCAAAGAGGCAGAAGGATTCAAGATCGACGCTGTCGCCACTGCCACTGCAGCTTCTATACGAGCACAGACGCAGCCTGCAGTGGACCATGCAAATTTAAAGCAGAACTACGCCCAATATCTCGCTGCTGCCAAGATCAAGAGCGATGCCACGGTTAAAGCGGCTGAGCGCGAGGCTGCAAAAGTTCTGGTTGATGCCGAATCTGAAGGTGTAGCTGCTGCATTCTTGGCTGAAAAGAGAGCTTTTGACTACCAGCAGAAGAAAATTCGCTTGGAGACTGGGCTGGCTCAGGTCGTCCCCTTAGTGATCAGCGGCAAGAATGGTGACGACCTCATTCGTCAAACCGTTCTCCAAACACTAGAAAACAAGAAATAGCTGATCATACAAAGTGAAAATTACCACATGAGGCAAACTAGTGAAGGTGGTGCAAATCTCGTCAACAAAGTTATCTATCAAATCGATACAAGTACATATGTACATAATATTGCCATTCCGCAAATTGTAGTTTTATTAAATGGCTACATTTTCGCGTAATCGAGTTGAACGTGGGGTGGTCATTGCGTCTTTGCCCATGTTCGGTGCAGGCTCTCGTTGCGCAGCTCCATGGCGTCGGTTGTCGGTACCCATCCGTTCTGGAGCTTGTGGCATTGATTCTGCGTCGTCCCTGCAATGTCGAGGCCTGTTTTCGTTTGTGAAGGAGGCAGATCAAGAGCGCGACGACCTCGTGGCTCGAAGTCGCGAGGCGTTACGAGAACTGGGCAAACATGACGATTACGTGGCGCTGCATCTGCCATTCTCTCCTACTCCTTCGGGATCGGACAGTTCACTGCCAATACGTTCGACACGACTGCCACCTGGTCTTGAGACGCTGAAGAAGACGGCGCTCTTGGAGATCCACAACCCGTCGGCACGCAACGCGTTGAGTGGCAAGATGATGGCGCAGCTGGCAGACATTGTGTCGGTGTTGGAGGACCCAATTGTGCATGGCAAGTTGAACGCCGTAGTGTTGAGAGGGACAGGAGGATGGTTCTGTGCTGGGGCGGATCTCCGCGTCGCTCGGCAGGAGCTGAATTCGCGAGAGGCTGGGGCAGCTATGGGGGCGCTGATGGTGGACACATTGACACGCTTCCGTCGGCTGCCTCTGGTGAGTGTTGCTGTGATTGAGGGCGGGGCTTTTGGAGGTGGAGCGGAGCTGGCGACGGCGTGCGACTTTCGGGTTATGGAGCAGGATGCAGTGATCCAGTTCGTGCAGTCTCGGATGGGCGTTGTTCCTGGGTGGGGTGGTGGGGCTAGGCTTTACAAAATCGTTGGGCGACAGAATGCTCTTCGCTTGTTGTGTACTGCCGAGAAGCTCTCACCTGAACGAGCGTTGGAGCTGGCACTGGTTGATGAAGTTTTCAATGCTACGAATGAAAAAGCCTCTAACACGGCCATCGGTGACTTTCTAGCGCCATTCGATGTGATCGCACCAGGTAACGGAATGCACTGCAAAGTACAATCTGTACTGACAAGTTTTACTTTCTAACGCGATTCCTTCTGTGCTTGAACTAGCTGTCTCACACGGCGCCAAGCGGGTAATCAACAACGCAGATGATGTAAGTCTGGACGAAGTTCTTGAGTACGAGCACGGTGTGTTCAAGACGTTGTGGGGAGGACCAGCCAACCTGGAAGCTCTGAGACAAAGTTTGACCAAGAAAAAATAATTGTCAACACATAAGAGGTACGGGATCTCTGTTTTTCGGACACCGACGAATGCTACTCTGCTTCAAGTTCCTGTGTCGAGCCCTCTTTCTGCATCGTCATGGCGTGGTGTGTCACTTTCAGCAGAAATGACCCGCGGACGTACGTCCCGTTCATTTTGGTGATAATTGCTTGAGCCTTTTGCCTGAGCTCAAGCTGATTTGCTCGGATGGATTTCTGCTTCAGCAGCATTTTCCGTTGCTGTTCACGTTTTGCACGGCTATACTGCGAGTTGAGCTCTTGGATATGGTCCGCCGCACTAATTGACCGCTTTGGAATGTTGTTGTACCATCGATTTTGACGTTCTTGACTGGCTGTCATTTCCGCTTTTCTTGCCTCTTGTTTCTGTCGGCGTTGTGCTATTCGAAGATGATCTTGAGCAGAGAGTCCAGCAACTCCCAAATTCTTGTACATTTCGTCATTTGATCGTCGGATTTCTCGACGTTTTTGAGCCCACGCCGATTCCAAAGCACGCTCTTCATCTACTTGCAAAGCTTGCCGTCTTCGAAAATCCGCGATGCGTTTGGCTGCTACTCGAGCCTGCAGCGCACCAATATCTTGCTTTGGCGTGTGTTTGGCTTCGCGAAAACTTTTCGTCTCGACTGAAACACTAACTGGAATCGGTGGTGGGGCTAGTTTACTATAGTGTTGACCATGAATCCGAACTAGCTCTTCAGCCAGGGTTCTCGAGTCGCGCTCAGAGGCTTTAGCATTCGAAGCTGATTGTTGTTGGGAGAAAACCTCTTCGTCTTCTACACTTGAGAGCGTATCATCTGATGTTGGTATCTCCCCCGACATGTTGCACACGTCAGGAACAGCAATCTCATCAACCTTCGCTTTCGACTTGTGGTTACTGAAATCATCTTCAGACGTTTTCAACTGATAAGTAGGTGGGGGCACGGGCTCAGATAAACCCGACACGCTTTCTTGGTCTGTTGGCTCTGCATCGCGAGTTGAAGTGTTTTCGTCACTTTCCAGTGGGTGAATAGTTGAGATCGCATTCTTCTTGTCAACCGAAGGCTCTTCCGCTTCCCACTCCTCTTCGTATTCTTCTCCTGCGCACGCCATTCTTCTGCTCTGGACAAAGCGTAAATGCAAATGGTAAGTCAATGGTTGGCAAGGCTAAGCCTCATGCACATCAAATCGTAGAAACCTAAAAATGGCTACATCCAACAGCAGAAGCCTATCCACTTCAAACGGATATGGAAGGCCGATAAGATCTTCAACTACATGTAGTAGATACCATAACCAACCTCATACACATGCTTACAAATTAGCAAGACCAAATATATCGCTCTTTCCAGGAAAGCTTACGTGGGCGGAATTAATATCGACGCATTGACAAAAGTGAAGTAGTCACATTGTCTTTTTTTTCAAAGCTCTTTCCAGTGCCTCCAGGTTGGCTGGGCCACCCCATAGTGACTTGAACACATCATGCTCATACGACAAGACTGCGTCCAGACTCACGTCGTCAGCACGATTGATCACACGCTTCGCTCCATGCGAGACCGCTATCGTAAGCATGACGATATTTGTGTTAGCTTCAAACAGTGCATCATCATCGTATAAGCAACCCAAATTAATACCTGGAGCGATTGCATCAAACGGAGTTACGAAGCTGCAAATGGCTTCTTCGGCACCATCGCTCTCCGCATCAAAAGTGAAGTCTGCAAGTTTGAGCTCCAACGCACGTTGCGCAGACAGCTTTTCAGCAGTGCACAGTAGCCTCAGTGCGTTCTGCCGCCCCACAATTTTATACAGCCTTGCACCTCCACCCCACGCCGGCGATACCCCCATGCGCACTTGCACAAACTGAATCACTGCTTTCGCCTCGAGAATCCGAAAGTCGCACGCCGTCGCCAGCTCCGCGCCTCCTCCATACGCTCCGCCTTCAATGCACGCAACGCTCACAAGTGGGAGACGTCTGAATCTCGTCAGCGTGTCCACCATCAACGCCCCCATCGCTGCGCCCGCTTCGGGTGACGTCATCTCTTGCTGGGCCACTCGCAAGTCCGCCCCGGCACAGAACCATCCCCCCGTTCCTCTCAGCACCACGGCGTTGAGCTTGCCGTGCACCTCCGGCTCCTCCAATACCGTCACAATGTCTGCCAGCTCCGCCATCATCTTGCCGCTCAGCGCATTGCGTGCCGACGGGCTGTGGATCTCCAGCACCGTCGTCTTCTTGAGCGACCGGAGCGCACTGGGCAGCGTCGCGTGCACGTTGGGGACGCAGCTGTCGGTGGGGAACGGCAGATACAGCGCCACGTGGTCGTCACTCCTGCCGAGCGTTCGTAGCACGTCGCGGCTTCTGGCTACGAGCGCGTCGCGGTCATCGGCCAGCTCCTTGACGAACGCGAAGAGCTCCATCTTGATGAGTGTCACTCGTTATGCACCTTCAAGCACGATAGTATACAAACATCAAGTCATAACAGACGAAGTGGTGATTGGCGGTATTATAGCCAATGGAATCGCGTTCTTGTGATTCACTTGATGGGCGTATGCCATAACTAGTTACGCATACATTTTCCCTGATGGAAGCCTCGCCGCCGAGTAGGACGGAGCTGCAGGACGTGGAGGCCGATGGAGACGACCTGCTGACCGACAGCGGACGCAACTGGAGCCCCGACGTGCTGCTGGAGCTCGTGAAGATCTGGCGCCGCGTGTTTCTGGCGCATCCGGACTGGAGCCGCGTGCAGCGGATGCAGACCGTGTACGACGCCTTTAAGCAGACGGTGGACTGCTCCCAGCGCTCCCGGAAGGCGGTGGACGACAAACTCTACTCTATGAAACAGATGTACCAGTTTATAGCCCAAGTGAAGGACCAGTTCAAGCAGGGAGGACCCGACAAGGTGCAGTCGCCGTCCTGGTTCGAGCTCACGAAGGAGGAGCGTCGTGTTGTCCGCACACTGCACCGCGTGCGCATCCCCAACATCTCTCAGGAAGTGTACAATGTGTTTGACAGTGTGCTGAGCCCCAGTGCTGTTGCGGCGAGGAAATCGGCGTTGGACGGTTCTGCAGCGAGTGGTGCTGGGACGCAGGGAGTGTCGGGTGCAGCGGACGGAAGCAATGGCAGCCGCGCGGTCACACCGGCTAACTCGGCGTCTGGGACCCCAAACGACGACTCGCAAGAGATTACACAGGAAATCCTGGATGTGAAGCGCAACTGGAGCTACGACGTGACTTTGCAGCTGGCGAGAGTCTGGAACAGTGTTCACAAGGAAAACCCAGCGCTGCGTGGAGCTACGTTGAGTTTGAACGTGTACAATGCGTTCATGGCAGCAGTTGGAGGGTCAAACCGGTCGAGAAAAGCTGTGGACGATAAGATGCACTCGATGAGAGAGATGTACCGCTTCATGAAGAATTACGAGACCAAGCGGTTGACGACAGGAGAACCTCAAATTCCATGGTTCGATCTGACAAAACCCCAACGACGAGCGATTCGCGCTGCCAATAAGATTCGTGTACCGAATCTAGCACCGGACGTCTACTACGAGATCGACATGCTCATGACAAGAATGAACCAGATTTCTCCCTCCGAAGCCGCTGCTGAAGCCACAATTACGTCTGTACCACCCGTTGATCTGGAAGGCAGTCAGCATAACTCAAACTTTGCTGCATCGACGTTTGTTGTTGGTAGCAATGACGGTGTGGTTTCGACGGCAGGGCAGGTATCCCAGTTTAACGTTGGCCAGGATGGCAACGGACAGTCAGGTCAGGGGACTTGTGAGTGCGGCGCCAAACGCCTTCTTGACATTGCTCCCGCCTCTGTGAATACCAATGGTGGTCTGCAACAGCAGCAGCAGCAAACTAGCAGACCAACTCCAATCATCACAACGCAGAATGGTCAGACACCCGTCAGCTATTATCAGACTCAGCAACCTGCAGCACAGGGCACGCCGAAGCGACAGCGAACGATGCAAGAGCAAGTAGTGAACATCCAAGGCCTTGGGAGCTTGACAAGCTCAGTGTCGATGGATTCGCAGGCGGCGCGTGAGTTCATGGAGCAGATGCGGATGTCGATGGCCCAAGATCGCGAAGAGAGACGACAGCAGCACACAGAGCAGATGAGTGCGCTGCGTGATATTGCAGCGCTATTGAAGCAAGGGAGGTGAGGTCTCGATATCCTCGATGCAGTCAGGTTTAATTGTCGATCCACGTTGCGTGCATTACATGTAGCCACTTTAGGATCGTGAAGCCATTAGCACGAAAAACGTCCTTTGATGTTTTTTTTATGTCGCATACAAACTTCAAGCTATATTTGTGTACATGGCTACCTTTCGGACCCAATTTGCTTCAGTTTTCAACTGACATGTCGGAAGAAGAGGGTGGCCTAAGCCGTCTCATCGGGGAGACGGACGTGCTGGCTGCCATCACGAGCGAGTACCTGGACGAGAATGCCAGCAAGAAGGACACCGCAGCGGCCACAGTGTGTCTCGGGCGCGTGTTCATGACCACGTTCCGGTTCCAGTTCGTGCCGGACGAGCACGAGTACGACCGCGTGCGACGTCATCTGTTGGATCGGAATGAGGACGAGATCGAGAGCTTCTTCCTCATCCCACTGGGCTGCATCGCGTCCGTAAAGAAGAAAAATTCCATTGTGGAAATATTCACCAAGGACATGCGCCTATTGTCATTCCGGTTCGATGTCGTGGAGATCACCAAGGTGAAGTGAGGTTGTATCATGATAAAAACCAGCAGGACCTTCTGACAAGTGTGTGTGTGTGTTTTGTGCAGATCTTCTCGGTGCTGACGACGTACGTGTTCCCGGATAAGATCGAGTTTTTGTTCGCCTTCTACCACAGGTGAGGTAGGCGTTGAGTGTGTCGTGGCGTGCCGTTTCCTGAAGGGGTTTTGTTATTAGGTTGTCGGAGAATATGTTGGAGAAGGAGCCTCTTTTACCGTGTGTTCTAGACTGGGATGTCTACAACGACCAGGCTGAGTGGGAGCGGCAGGGTGTCTTTGACAACGAGAAGTGGCGAATTTCTAAATGCAACGAGAACTTTCGCGCGATTGAAACGTATCCTGATCGGCTTGTGGTTCCGGTTGGTATCACGGACGAGGTGGGATTAACGTTCGGTGGAGGTGTCTAGCAACTGTGCTGGAATTTGAGCTAAACGATGGCTTCTGTCCTCAGGTTCTTTTAGACGCCATGAATTTTCGCTCTATCGGGCGTATTCCATGCTTGACGTGGCTCAATAGTGCAAACGGTGCTACCTTGTGCCGGTCTAGCCAACCAAAGGTAGGGATGTCAAAAGCGACATCGCCAGCTGACGAAAGTTTAGTCGCAGCGATCGCTTCGTCGAGCCTTCTGCAGGATCAACTCCAGATTATTGACTGCAGGCCCATGTCTAGCGCTTTAGTACGTTTTCTGGGGGAGATTAAGCATTAGCTGAAAGGTAACTTATGCATCTCAATCCATGGTTCTATCCAGGCAAACCGCGCGAAGGGATATGGCGTTGAAAGCTCGGTTAACTATAAGAACTGCATCGTGACCTTTATGGAAATCCCGAATATTCACTCCATGAGAGAAAGGTGCGATGTTGATAGCGTCGTTTTGCTGTGCTGCTAGCTAACACACCCTCGTCTGCTTGCTGATTCTTGATAATAGTATGAAAAAGTTGCGCAGCCTGTGTGCGTCATCATCATGTGACAATATGCGTTGGCTGGGCAGCATTGAGGACACCAAGTGGCTGGGATATATTCGCCAGATACTCAAAGCAGGACTTCATGTTGCTTCCCTCCTCAGGTCCGGAGAGTCGGTGCTTTTGCACTGCAGTCACGGATGGGACCGCACAAGTCAAATCGCGTCGATTGCTCAGATCTTCGTGGACCCATACTTCCGTACGTGGAAGGGATTTCAGGTGCTCATCGAGAAAGAATGGCTGTCTTTTGGGCACCCATTCCATCTCCGGCATTCACACGGCGAAAAAGCTGATACGCAGGAGTCCCCAATCTTCATCCAGTTTCTTGACAGTATCTCGCAGCTCGTTCGGATCTACCCGAGCTACTTCGAGTAAGTGATCTGACATTTGTTTTGCTGGGGCTGTTCGATCACGACTAAAGTTTTTGGTTGTCATGATAAAACCCAGGTTTAATGAAGGCTTGCTGCTGCTCCTTGCTGACGCTCTGCACTCATGCCGCTTTGGAACGTTTTTGTTTGACTGCAAAAAGCATCGCTTGGAGTCAAATTTGGAGAATCGAACGGCTTCTGTGTGGACGTGGGTAAACGGCTTCCGCCCCCAGCTAACTGAGCAGACCTTCGTTCCGAAGCAGGTCTTGAATCCACCTCTGTCAGGATTGTTGAAGCGCGTTGTGCTGTGGGATGCCATGTTCATGCGTTGGTCAGGTCAAGCGTTGGTGCAAGAACCTCCGATTATAACCAATTTCTTCTCGGATAATTCAGATCGTACACCAACGTGGCAACTGCCCCAAGTCGTCGTGAACGCCTTGAATGTCGCGCTTACGCTCAAGTACCGTGAAGCACGGCTTATACAAGAACTGGAAGAGCGAGTTGCAGACTTAGAGGCAAGGGTAAAGGGCCGCCGGGGATCGAGACACTAGATGACATGTCTAAAGGCGATCCACGATTAAGATTTCAGTTGATACAAGTTGCTCATAGCAACGGAGTTGGTTCTAATCCCCAGTACTGGTTCTTCCCCACAACTTAAACATTGCCTTCTCATGCTTAAGTTTTCGGCGTTCTGCCTCTAATTGGTCGAGCAGGTGCCACGGCACTTTCGCTGCTAGCAGTAGTTGTCGTTTTCTCTGTTGGCGATCTACTTGGTGAAGTGGATCCCAGGTAATTTTGAGCTGGACTTCAGGTTTATGATCTTCATCAATAATCGTGTCTTCTTGAATTTTCTTCTCTTGTCTTGTTTTCAGCAATCGTCTATCATGTCCACGTTGCTGCTGTTGAACTTTATCGAAAGACCGCTCAACTTGGCGGAACACCGTGTCAAAGAGCGCAGTCGTCATCTCGGTTTGAGATGTAGCTGCTGTTAAAGCCACTTGGTCTGTGAGGTCACGAATATGCTTTCTTGTGTCACACTCTTTTTCTTCATCATCGACCACTTGTCTGCTTGATCCGATGTTTTGCATACGATTATGCCACTTGTCGTGAACTAGGGCGAGGATATCGGTAGATCCGATGCAAAATACTTCTTTTTCTTTGGCGGCTTCCAGCACGTCTTGGGTCCAGTGAGTCCCCCGCCAACGATTGTCACGCTTTCCATTCGTTCTGTAAAACTGAATTTGTAATTTACGTCGTGTTTCAGCAATTTTCTGACGTCTCTGTACTTGTTTTTCCACATACCGAAATCGGCATTCACGCTACATGCAAATAAATGATTAGGCTCGACACCACACAACTGCGTTTCAAATGAACGTACCTCCCAGTAATCCAAAAATTCTTCGTCGCGCCAAGCTTCAAGCTGCACAGCAAATATCACATCAGTTAGATTTGCTGTGACCTTCCAAATCCCAGATATTCGTTGATTACCCGCCGTCGCTTGTCCTCAACGGCGTAAATGCGCTGCTGAAACTCCACGAGCTCCTTCTCTCTTCTCTTAAACTCGAGGCCGAGCTTAAAGACTGTATCAATCTTTAGCTTGGTAATGAGAGCGCGCTGCTGTTTCAATTTGACCTCCATTTCTTCCACCCATCCCTGCTCTATGGCTCGCGGAGATACTCGCATGCGCTGGGTCTGCATATCAAGGTAAATGCTTTCCATCTGCGACCATTGGACAATTGCGATTAGTAAAAGTAAACGTGCCGCAACTTGAACAACAGAGCTGATGGCAACTTACATCGTGAATCTGTTCGTGCTGAGTAAAATAGTCGTATTCTAGCTGTGCTACCCTGTTTGAACGAACCAAAAATGCGTGATATAGTGAATTTCGGTGGGACATATTACGAGAACGCTTAGCTAATCTTACCGCTGTTGCAGCTGCTTGCGATTCAGTCTTGCCTGCAGCTTATCCCGCTGTGCACGGTGCCACTCCTCTTCTGCCTCCAACACCGCCATAAATTCGTGTCGATTAGCGGTTTCCCTGTCGCGAAGTAGCGCACAAATTTTAGTTCGAGCCTGCATTCCTCGAAACATTCGCTGGATCTCGACTGCACTGCTTTCTAGACGCACGCGCCGTCTTCGTGTTTTCTTCCGCGCCAATGTGCCCCGTATCAAACGCTGCAAATTAATCGCTCTTACTTCTAACCAGCACATATCGGATCGCTTTCTTGAAGAAAACCCACGCCATATCGTTTGAATATGCAAAGCGGCAACCTCTCTTCTGTGCCGCCAACAAACCTCTATAGCGAAGTGCATTCGGACAATGGACTGAATTTTGGCCGCATTGAAATACTCCCATTCCATCCACGTCGGTAGTACTATAGCACGGATATAGTAGCCGCGGAAAAGCGCCTGCAACCTCGTGACGCGGATCGTCCGGTTCACGTGCCAAATGCGAACCCACTGCCTTGTAAGGTATCCACGCGCAATGCGTTGAATCTGCACTGCAGCCTTTACTTGTCGAAAGTAAAGTCTCCAAAACTGTCGGTGCAAGTGTCCTCTCCACCAGATCTGAATTCTACGTGCTGCCTACACAACCAATGCAGCAAAAAGCGTGAGATGATCTCATCAGACCGAAGCAATGCCATCCACGCGTGCACCTCAGTATAACGTCTCTCCAACGTCAGCATATCCTGCACAATCCGCGGTCGAAGCTTCTTCCTAGCCAGTGCACCAGTCTATCAACAACAACTCTTTACCAGTACTATCCATCGAGCCCACTCACTTCTTCATGCGTTGCCGCAGCTTGGTATCTCTCATGAGCATGGCCAGTCTCAGATTCTCCATCGCATAGACACCTCCCTTCTTCCTATTGTTGTTGCTGCTTTCCACACCTTTGAGCGTCTTTTCCTGCTCATTCATCAAAAGTTGCCGCAGCCTTCTCTCCTCCGTCTTCTTGCGCCACTGCAGCTGCTGCTCCTTAAGCTCCTGGTCCAGACGCGAGGCGGCGCTGGCCAGCTCGTACTTGTCCTTGACGCTGTGCGTGCGCAGCTTGGCCAGCGCCTCCACACGCTCCTCCTCCTCGCGCTGCACATCCACTTGCGCCGCACAGACCCACGCCGCCTCCACGGACGCCGCCGCCTTCGCGAACGTGGTGCCGCTCTTCATGGCGACGATTCAAAAGGTGAAGTGCATGACATACTGGCATCTGATTGGCTAATTAGAGTTCCCTGGTGAATAAGAGCTCTCTGCGAGTTCCCTCTTGAATACGCGCGGAAACGCGATCTTCAAGTCAGTCCGCGACTTTTTGTATCCAATGGGGGCGCAACCTTCTCGCGATGCCGGCGCCGTCGCGGCGGATACCGAGGGCCCTTCCGACGGGCAGGAGGAGCAACTGACGATGCGTGCGTGGCGCTCGGGTGTGCCCTTCACGCTGCTGCACGACGAGGGCTTCGTGGTGGAGAAGTATCAGGAGATGCTGGCGGCTTCGGACACGCTGAAGGCGTCGACGCTCCTTCCCAAGACGCTGGAGGAGGCGCAGACCACCGTCTCGGGGCTGGACGAAGCGCCCATGGACGAGATTCAGCACGCGGCGGACATGGCGCGCGTCAAACTGTTCGCCCGCACCAAGAGGGACGAGAATGCGGGCGGGAGCGGCTCTCGGCCTGCTTCTCCGTCTGCTACGGGGGCTACACCGTCAACTCTGACGTCGTCTAGTAGCAAGGAGAACCCTCCCAGTGCCTTGGCTGGTATGGTGGGGAACACGCTGTCCAGAGAGTCACCAGAGAGCGTCGACAATGAGAAACTACGAGCTCAGCGAGACGAGCTGCTGCGCGTGTACTTTGAGCAGATTGCAGCGAGAATGAAACTGAAGCAGATTGAGACTGAGAAGGAGACGACAGTGGAAGATGATGCAGGTACCACGAGACCTGGTGATGCGGTTCCTGTGTCCCGTGGAGAAACGACGCGAGATGGGCCGATCGGTGGCGGTGAGCGACGCCAGATTTCCGAAGGTGTGACAGTTGCGGGTATTTTCTCGGTCGGTTCGCTGCGCATGCAGCTGGAAATGCTGCGGGAGTTCCGTGTTTTTAGTCCGCGTCTATTTGAAAACGGAACGATGGCACTCGTGCAGACCTTGTTGGACAGCCCGCCTTTTGCTCTTCAAAATGTTGTTGCAAGGTCCCCCGAAGATTCCCTCTTGACCGACATACACAGATTCTGCAGGGATATATTGCGCGCTAAGGACACAACCCAGTTGCCATCTCAAGTACAGCGACAACATGTGCTTTTGCTTTTGTTATCAATCGGAGTTAGTAGCGGACGCATCAGCTTACTGCTGGAATTCGTTGACGAGCTACTGCGTCTTCCTCTTAAAGTCGCTACTACCGAAACGCTTATGCAAGGCTATACGTTTGTCACATGGGTAAACGTGTTTGTACAACGAATGCAGTCGTACCGCATCGACTACGCTTTGGGGACTTTCGAAGACCGCTCGTTCGCAAAAAAGTTTTCGGTGAAGACACTTCCCGGTGCAGCAGACACGAAGCCGACCGACGAAAGCGATAGCTCTTCTCAGAGCGCTAATTTGATCTCTAGCCCATTAGCTACGGACGGAAGTTTTGCTTACACCTGGAGTTTGAGAAAAGGGTTGGCAAAGATTGGAACGGGTCTCAATTTTACCATTGCTGGAAGAGTATATGCTGAGGTTCCAGCCAGTATGTATTTACAAGTTGTTCAGGAGAAACGTGTCCTACGAAAGCTGGTCTATGGATTTGGAGAAGATGTCAAGGATGTATCTGAAATTTGTAAAGCGAAATTGTCAACTGATTTGACAACTAAAACTGTAAATGACGTGCTTGGCAGGTATGACGATCAAGTGTCTACAACATCCAAGCTGCTCATTTCGTACCGTGTAGGAGAATCTCAGGACGTATGCGTGCTTGGGAGGGAAGATATGTTTGCGTTTCCTGTACATTGCACCGACGATGGGTTGGGCTCTGCGATAATAAATCGAGCATGGTACGGCACCTTTGACGTCCTTAATACGGAAGCGCTATTGGAATTCCAGAAGCAACTTAAGGCGACACAGGGAGAAGCTGAGACTGATGAATTTGGTATTATGATCACCCGTCAATTGCTTGAGCAACTTCTTGCGTTGAGTGGCATCTCACTGGAAACTATCGTGGATTCGAAGAAGCTTATGGTGGTGTTTTCATGCAGCGAGGATTCCAATTTGATTGGCGCAGAAGTTCTTATCGAAGGCGACCGATTTGTTGACGAGGAAAACAGGAGCCGTGATACGTTTTATTCGAGTCTTGTATACTGCGGTGACTCACTGTATCTCGGCTTGATGTATCCGGAGATAGATACCAGTGGATTGCTGATCGATGAAATATCTCGACGATGCCATCAACTGCTGCGTATATCACCGCAAGATCTCAGTTTGCTGGAGGTGTTGTCATTGGAAAGTTCCCAAACTTTCATCAGCACAACTACTGCCGGAAGCGGTGCGATGCCGTTTTATGCATATGCTACAGAAGGCAGATTAATTTACGAGATTTCTGTTGAAGTGGGTGCAATATATGTGAACGTGATTACTCCCAAGCCAACTCAAGGAGGAAGAAAAGATCTCGTGTTAACACGGAGATTTGCCCTAAACGAAAAGTCGATTCTGTGTAGTCATCTTGTGCATTTTCTGGAAACTCTTCGCAGTACGGCTTCGAACCACACAGATAAGTTGGAACTGGTGTTGCCATCATTTTACACCAACGGTGCGTCGCTGGGAATACTGTTCGCAGATGTGAACGTGCCAGAGAACGTATTATCCAACAATTGCGTTCACTGCGTTTTGTTCGATTGTGAAACCGGTCATAGTAATGAGTCTCATAAAAATGGCGAAAGTAAAGTATGTCTTGAATTCTCCCTTCAGCACATGTCCGCGTGTTTTGACGCAAGAAACAACCTGTTGTGGTTATACGACGAGGACAAAAGGGTTCTTCGGTCGTATCACAATTCCGGAAAAAGAATACTCATGGATGACAATGCTATCCCTTCTGACTTCATTACCCGAGCGATTGTCTTGCAATCTGAAAGTGGTGATAGTACGAGCTTTCTAGAAACAACAGCATTTTCATTACTCTCGTTTTTGTATAAGCATGCTGTAGCGAGTGATTCAGCTGGGGGACTAGCTGGTGGAGAAAATTTCGTGCAGGCGCGAATACCGTTTGCTATTGATGTTGAGGTCAACACATTTCAGTTGCTGCTGGCGTTTACATCGAAGTACGTGGACGTTTTCAAAGCAAACAAAGCATCCATCGTCCAAGTGTATATCTTGCAAGCATGCCTCGGAATACTAAACAAAAACTTGGAAATATTACTGCTGCTGTCAAGCTGTAAAGACACGCATGAATCACTCGGTATATTGAAGGAAGGGTTATCCAGTCCGTTGGATAAATTACTTGAGTTCTCCACTGAAAATGTTGAAACTCAAACTCCAGAGAATGGATCCGAAGAAACGTCTCAGATTCCAGTGCTTTACAAGGTTGACGAAAGAAGCCGACTCCAAGTTGCATCTGTGGCATTAGACTTGTACACAACATCCATTCGCGTTTTCCATTCGGACGTAAGCAAACAATTTGCCCATGTTCTTAAATACTTGCAACTGTGGCAGCAGTCCAGGGCGACCAAGATGGAGCTAAACATTTTAGCACGCCTGCTTTCTCACCTGTGTGCTCGTGTGAACGTCATTTATTCGTCCATGTTAGCGTCAGATGACGCACTAAGGCAATTCTTAGAGCTGGTCGAATTTGCAGTAGCGGTGCAGCAGCGGCAACTTCGGCATGTATTCGCTGACCAAGTATTTCCTACCCAATCTTTTGAACACAGCGAGGAAAGCTCCTTGGAATTAGTATCGCTTGCGAATGCGATCACACAAACTGTGTTTGTTGCCTTTGCTTTCGCTGGCGATGAGCGGAGCCGAAGATCATGTGATGTTGCGCTTGTAGTATTCAACACGATGCGAGATGCTTGCTCAAGTATCTGCAGTGATCTGGCCGATCTGGTGAAACACCAGGATTGCCAAAGTCAGTGGGTAGAAATGGAAAAGGTGCTCAAGGATGGATTTATTGGGATATTGGCACCTGTGATTCTGTCATCTGGAGTTGCACTATTACGAAATAGAGAGAGCATTAAAGCACTGATTTCTTTAAAGGACGGAAGTGAATCGATCAGTACAGGTACAAAACAGAGTTTGATGGATGCTGGCAATGCATTATGCGCGACTTCGCCCGGACGTTCACTTTTAGTCGAATTTCTTAAGGAAAATTCGTCGAAGCTGCTGAAGTTTATGGTCAGTTTGAACACACTTGTGTCAATGATTGACCCTGCGAAGAGAGAACACACTGTTGAAAACGTGTCGATGGCGCTAAAAACTGAAACGATGGAATCATCGCACGAATATGAAAACAACATGGACGCACTGACAGAGCTTCAAGTTCCAGGGGCTACTCGAATGGTAATTACATTTGATCCGAAATCACGAACTGAAGTGAACTATGACTATGTGACTTTTTATAAGGATAAGAGTCAAGGAGAGTATTACGGAAGTCAGTTTTACTCTGGGCGTGATTCTGAACAAAACTGGCCTGGAGTTGGTGACAACTCTCCTTTGATTATTGAAAATGATCACTGTTTTGTCTACTTTCATACGGATGGGTCAAATACCGATTGGGGGTACAAGTTCACGGCGACAGCTGAGATTTTGGAAAGAAAAAAAAGTCTGCAACAGCACTGGATCGTGTTTTTGCTGGAAAGTGTTGTCCAACTATTGGATGAAAGTATTAAACTGCTGGTTGATGGAAGTGCATTTTCTCCAATCGAGGATATGGAGGTATTGAACGAGCAGTATTTGCAAAGTGACTTACTGAAAAGTGGAGTGTGTACGGAGGATAGCAAGAATGCAGAAGTGCTACAATTACTGCAAGATTTTGTGGACCCACCGGAATCATCAGAAGCGGAAAAACTAATACAAGCCCTTCAAGTCCGATTAGGTACAACTCGTCCAGGTATGGCTCTAGCACGGTCCACCTCGTTTGATCAAATTACAAGCTCTGCTCCGAATAAATACGTGAACAGTGCTGTGCGTGCGGTTGCAGCTGCAATTTTCCATCATAATATGTGGGGAATGGATGCGTATGCTTTCACACAAAATTTACGTGATGATATTTCTGATCAACTCCTTCGTGGCTGGAAAAACGCACAGAAGATGCGTGATTGGTTTCATCTCGGTGACGCCGCAGACGCCGGTATTCACGGGCAGATGCTGCCTAATCGTCGGCGTTCTGGGCGACTACGACGCCAACCATCCGCTTACAAGGGTCTCTCTGAAGAATCTCTCGCCATTTTGTGCGACAACGTTATTAAACGAGCGAGCTTTTTGCTTGAAATTACACCAGTGTCATTTGCCTACGTGACTGGTGCAAAACGAAGGTGGGGTCTGTTGGCCAAGTATGGTCACGCCATCGGTAAACAAAGTTCTTCTGATACCCAGTTAGACAAATGGTACAACCTGTTGGATGAGCTGCAAGCTGCAACTGAACTCCGGAGTCTGTTTCAGTATCGAAGGTCGTCTAGTGAGCGTCTCAAGCAAGGACAAGTAAAATCCGTCACGGAGCAAGTACTCGAATTCATTCAAAGTGATGTGGACGTTTCGGAACTGCGGAAACTGATAGAAATTCGAAACCGTAGAGCTTCCAATCGCGCACTTGGGATGGAGATTTTCATCCAGTCGTTGAAGGACTGCCAAAGCTTACGTCTGAAAGGGATTATGCTCGAGTCTTTCGCCACTACCTTGAAGTCATTTACAATCGCCAATTCTGTTTCTGACTCGCCCTCAATTAGTTCTTTGGACGCTTTTCCACGATTACATTTGGATAATTTACTGCCTGGATGCGACGAATCATTGCGGCAACGAATTGCAGAGGCCTTTGGCAGCTGCCTTACGTTATTTGCCAAGCAGCTCGGGTCAATTAGTGATGATGGTACCTGCTCTGGATTCATTACTGGTATCTTAAAATGCTGTGCGATCGACTACGATTTGGAGGATTCCTATTTGCTTCAGGAGAGCCGTGTTTTGCAGCAGATACTTCGTTTGCTGTCGTCTATCTCAATCCCGACGCGAAATGCAGCTCAGTCACTTTTGGGTGTACTCCTCTCACGCTTTATTGCTGGACGAGTTGAATCGAGTCCTGAAGAAGATGAAGATGATCATATATCCGGTGATGCCCATGATGTATCAGCATTTCAGCGACAGCTTTTTGCAGCAGTTGGTCATCAACTTGAGGGTATTGTTTCTGTTATTCAGTCAACACCGAACCCAAGAAGTAATATCGACTTTGACGAGCCATTTCCTCGTTTTCTTCCTGAAAATTCACCCGGATTCACCGCACCGTGCTTACAGCGCAACATTGTCGGCTGGAACCATTCTATTATGCTCTGGGTTTACAGTCCAAGCAAGGGACCCTTGTATGCTCTTAAAGTTGGCGATGAAGTTCGTCGAGGACCAAACTCTATCGATATTGACGAAAATACTGGGGCTGAAATTGGTACAGTTATCGGCATACCAAGTCCAACGACAGTTCACGTACGATGGAGTTCATCTGGCCTCACTACCCAGTGTGAATTTGATCCGAAACGCGGCATCTTTGACATTGTTTTAGTTGATGAAGGTGTGGGGGGAACAATATTCTTTAAAGGCAACAAGAGCATGATCAAAGATTCAGCAGCGGCAAAACCGTGGAGCCATTTTGGTTTGTTTTTGACTGATAAGCGAATGCTTGTTTATAAAGTTGCGTGTGGATCGGACAAGGAGAGTGTTTTTGAAACCGATTGTGAACTGGATGCTGATCAGTGGTCACATGTTGCCATCGTTCAAGACGAAGACACACTGCGGATATATGTAAACGGTTCAATGGTATCGCAGCACCTTCTAGAGTCGTTTCTTGTTATGAACGGAAATGTGAATCCTGCCGAGTCTGCAATAATTGAGTCAGCACACCCCCTGGAAGATTCAATTGACGAATACTGCCCAGTGCATATCCCTGGTGCTGTCAAAATTCGTTTAACGTTTGACCCGCTATGTGATATTGATGGCTCGACTGGCTTTGTACGCTTTTACAAAGATGCAAAGTGCGTGGAGTATTGGGGCGAAGACAAATACACCGGCAAGTATAGTGATCCAGAGCGAAATTTTCCTGGTGCTCAAAGCAACCGCGCCCGTAGCCTTCAACACACGAATGAGGCTGACAGTATGGACATGAACGTTCTTGAGATCCCGTCGGATCGATTTTTAGTATATTTTCACAATGACGGAAGCTCCAACAGCTGGGGATTTCGGATTCTCGCATCACCAGAGTTCGCTGTATCCGAAGGCGACCTTATCAATTCAGTGTCGCATTTGAACCCGTATCCATTCTACTTCGGTGAGACGCCAAGCCGAGTCCTCGATCACCCTGCAGCTAAGTGTTGGATATATCTACCGAAGGTGCTTAGCTACCCAATTTCGGAAAGTGATCTCACAGAGGAGATTCAGACAAGCTATCCTTCGTCCGACAGTATTTCAAAATCTGTACCGGCCGAAACAATGCTGCACACGATGGGGCTTATTCAAGCGTGCGCAGAAACTTCGTTTGGTCGAAGTCTCATTGGAACCCCAGAAAATCTCAGAAACCTCATATTTTTATCGTTTGATGACCGCGTGCCAGTAGAGGTTCAAACTGGAGGCATTCGAGTGCTGAAAGATCTGATCAGCGTCGTCGGACCAAATATTATGGATCTGCAGCTAACGCTAGCTCTCCCTCGCGAAGCAGATAATTTCTTGTCTTTTGTCTTCAAACGGTTAGCTCGTGCTTTGAACGTTTGGCACTCGTATGAAGATGACAATCAAGCGATAACGCCCGTGAGTGAGAACGAAGATAACGGTGCCGCATCGATGGGAAGTATATTAAATCTGAGAACTTCTGCGCAAGGAGAAACAAGTTTAGTGGCAGCTTATGTATCGCTGCTTCGCAAAATGGCTGGGTATTCCTGTTGGTGCGATCGGGTATTTGGGTTTGTGATATCTGGGCTGCAAGCATCTCAAGACTGGAATAAGCACAACAGCGAGGTGTCAGAACAAGTAGTTGGCCCAATACTAGCCTCCCTTGCGATTCTAGGCGGAAATTTCAGTGGAGTCTACATCGGAGGAAGAGTGAGCTGCTGCGTAAATGTCGATGGCAAAGAAATGATTGAGACTGGATACCTTGTACAATTCCGCATGAAAGGCGGGGTGCAGATTGCTCGAGTCATTTTTGATTGTGACCAGTCAAGTACTGTAGACGTACCACTGACCGACGTTGCCCACCTGGATGATATCGAGATAGAAGAGCTTTCATGTTTCCTTAAGGGAATGGTACCTTTTGCATTGGAACTGAAAGATTTGTACAATTGTGTACTTGACTTGGCCCCTGGTAAGTCATCACATGAAGATGGGTTGTACCAGCCAAAAATGACAAAGAAAGAAAATGTCGAAGTGCTTGAAAGCGAGCACCCATATGCTGCAGGAGAAGACGTAACGTACTCCCTGAAGTTTCGTGGAGCTAGCGAGATAATTGTCTGCTTTGATAAACTGTCGTGCACAGCTGGGCCTAATGATTACATTCAATTTAAGAAACGAGAAGCAGACATCGAAGAAAGTGGCAATGAAGCAAAGTACTGGGGCGAGGAGAAATACTACGGTGAATCTTTTCCGGGTGTGGGTTCATCGCCACCTCTTCGAATTCCGACAGGATGTGTGGATGTCCACTTTTACACGGAGAGTACTTCCAGCTCAATTTCTGAGTGGGGATTTAAACTCACAGCGCACGCATTCGAAAAAGCGTTAATCTATCCTCCAGAGATCCCACCTCCGATTCTTGTAAGCGCACTTCACGATATCCGTGCCAGATGCATCAAATCGCTTGGGCGAATTCTTCAATCACGGAAACATACGGGAATTATTCCGACCTTCGCATCGTTACTTCCATCTCTAGCTAAGATCGCAAATGATCCCTTTGATGGTCGTCCTATTCAGTCGTCGCCAAAGTCACAAATATTCGAGTCGAAGCACCCGTACGCAAACTCGGTGATGGAATACATGAAAGTGACCTTTAGCGGTGCGTCGACATTAACGATAACGTTTGATCCACAATCTCGAACAGAGCATGGGTGTGACTACCTTTGCTTTTTTAAGGATAAGTCGCTGACAGAGCGCTGGGGTGCGTATCAATACTGTGGAGTGGGTAGCGATGCGAATTGGCCTGGTTTAGATGAGCGACCTCCACTTGTAATTCCTTCAGACTCGTTCACGCTGCTGTGGACCACCGATGGGTCAAATGTGGACTGGGGATGGAAATTTAATGTTACAGCGGAGTTTAAACCTGAGTTTCCCTTAGACAAAAGCCTGAAGCAAATCGATGCGCGATGCTATCGTTTGTTTGAAACTTTGTACGAAAAGATGAATTACCAACGTGTTCCGCTCAAGAGCGAGTTTGAGGAGTTTACTAAAAATGGTGTGTCTTGCGAGCACAATGATACACGAGACCCAACACGTCACTTGCTTGTAGCTTGTTGTTCAAAAGAGGCTCCTGCAGAGACTGAATGGGGTAGTACAGCGGCAAGAAAAGTGCAACGCTTTCGCGTCACAGATGAAAGATGTGTAAAGATATATAACGAGAAGGATCGTGAGTCGAATGTACTGGTTGAGCTAGATACTGGAACGGAGTTTATTGCGGAAAATCACTCAAGGGGCTGGTTGAAAATAATCCCAGAAAACACTAGTCAGCTTGCGGAGGAAAAGGCAGGCTGGGTGTGGCAGCGAACAGGCGATGTATTGCACGTGACGGCCTTAGCATCTTGTGCTGGGGGAGAAGATTTACTGACGTTGGGCGTGGATGACGTCAACTTAGAAAGCAAGCATTCAGTATTACAAATGGATGAGAGCAATAACGAGGAGAAATCACTGGCAGGTTTGTGCTCGCCGTTCGCCTTCGATGAGTGCAAAGGGCAAACTGATCGGATTCAGAGTTTGGCATATGACTCACATCGCGCCATGACGATAAAAGCAGCGCGAGATACTATTCTAAATTTTCTCGCGTGTGATCCAACACGAACACCGGTATCGCTAAACGCTTTCGGGGACCCACAAAGCATACTTCTACTCTTGTCACACTTTTTCTCCGAGTCGATAGTTGGTGCTGCGTTTGACAGCCAATCCAGAGTGTTGCTTGCACTGCGCAAGCGGTTAAAGCATATGGTGGCGTGCGGATCTAGCGACGCAATTCTTTCAAAACTCATCGTTCAGTGCCTCAGTATTCTCAACTGTGGTTCCGATTTGTTGCCTAAAGGTCGTGGTGCTGTGCGTGTGTTAGAAAGCACACATCCATACCAAGACAATTCAGACCAGTACTGGGATATCTCAATTCCCGGAGCTACGAGAATTAAAGTCATATTTGATCGACGCTGCAAAAGTGAAGCAGGGTGTGACTGGGTGCGCATATACAAGTCTGGGTCAAATCGAACTGAAACGATAGGACCTGATCAAATAGGTGGGCGTGGAGACAATGAAAACTGGCCAGGAACAGGTGATCGTTCTCCTCTCTACATTGACTCGGACTCGTTTGAGGTATACTTTCACTCAGACTCAAGCAACAATGACTGGGGCTTTAAACTTTACGCCATTGGCATATTTACGGAGGAAGAAAAGAGGCCACAGTTGGGAATCAAGGAGTCCAGCAACTCAGAAACTGTGGTTCGGTTACTGTATGTGGCTTCCTGGATCTTAGATACTATAACGTCGATTCCTGATGGTGGCTTTCAAGCAAGCTCGACAGCGTTCAGAACGCTTTACTCAGCTGATACAATGCAGACATTGATGAAAACGCTCAACGATGCGCCCCAGTGCATTAAAACCTGTGCACTTCAAGTGCTTAGCAACATGTCGCAAAGCGCTGGCTTTTATACAATACCTGCAATTCTTATTGAGCGAGTGAGGAATTTGATGAATGTGAAGATGCGTGCCAAGTATCAAGCAGAGGACCGCGTAGAATTGAAGTCTCCGTATTTGCAAGCACTGGTGCAGTGTGCTGTTGCAGTCGATTTGTCGATGGATAGTCACTGCTTTGAGGAACCTACAAACTCCGACACATTGGGTGCACATATCTCCTTACCTTACGAATTGGGTGATGATGGTGCTAGCATCTTTGTTAATGAGTCAGGTGTATCTTCTTCAGGAAAGTACCAGTTTCGGTTGGTGTTTAACAGGCTTGTATCTGCATTGACAATTAGTCTCAAGAATGGGGTATCACCAAATGACACTGTGTCATTTTTGCGGTGGGAAGCCAGTGGGAAAATCTCGTTCTTTAGTTCAAGCGATGATAACAAACTTGTTGAAATGTCTGATTACGACCTCCGAATTTGTGAGGGGGACACGATAATTATCCAGCTTGACGTGCTGCAGCAGACATTGATTTTCCGAAAAAATAGCGTTGTGATGTCGCTAATCGCTGGCCCAGCACGATCAGGTGCTTTAATTCCGTGGGATGAACTGTATTCTTTGGCTGGGAACCGAGAGTGCGATATCCGGCTGGTGGTTTCACATTCGAGCCCCGAAAATCGAATTGAGTTCAGTTCGCTTTCCTGCTCTCCTGTGGCGCTGATTCCTCAAAGTGTAGTGCCAAAATGGTACCGCAAGATTGTTGATGCAGTGGGCATGATGCTAGATTTCCAATCACAAATTCCACCTGGGATTGTCTCGAGGGAAAGCCACCACCCATTGATATCTTCAACAAAGTTGTCTAAACCTATGCGTGATCACGTCGATATCGACGGTGCAGTAGCGCTGGAAATACGATTTGATCGGAGAACTAAATTTCAGAAAAACGATGAACTTCGTTTCTTCTACGCAAGTCCTTCTAAGAAAGCATGCGCAGACGGTGAAGAACCCGCGTTGATCTTATCAGGAATTAGTGGGGATGACGACGAGAAAGAATGCCCCAACATGTTTGCAGCTCAGACCATACCGGTTTCGGATAATTCTTTGTCGATTGGTGATTTGGTAGTGCGATCGCTGGATTGGGAATATAGCGACGAGGACGGGGGTGGTGGGAGCATTGGTATAGTTCAAGCAATAACTGCTTGGGGGGGGCATGGGGGAAAGGGTGTACGCGTCCGATGGCAACACAATGGTTTCGAAAATGTGTACCGGTATGGAATCAATGGTCGCTACGACGTACAAGACTTGGAAGTGACCAAGCATCGCAACGCGCCACTTATCATACCAGGAAGTAAGTTTTCGTATGAGTTTCTACCAAGTCCGCCGCATGCGACTGCAAGCCTTGATTTAAGTTCCACTCCGGAATTTGTTGGTAGCCTGGAGCTGAACGGGTCGTCGCTGCTAGACATTAACATCGTCGAAGAGAATGAGCCTGTTCTCTCCGAAAGCGACTTCTCCTTAGAATGCTGGGCATGCGCCTCCAAGCATTTACAAAGTGATCAATCCGACTCAGGCACCTGCATGGAAGTATTTCGCATTCGTAGCCGCCACAGCCGGGTTATTTTGTTGAACAACAGCCGTGGTAAGTGGGCACTGGAGTTTCAGAGAGTGAATGAAAGCGGGACTATCGTGGAAACTCGTTCGTGTTACGGGTCCACAATCTCTGACAGCAGCAACAGTAGCACTCTCGTCCCCGGTGAGTGGACTCACCTAGCGTTGGTGTTCTCCGGCACAAAAGCTGTTGTAATTAAGAATGGCGACGTGGTGTATTCTGCCAGCCTTTTGGAACATGACAGATCAGCTTTGGGCTCGAAACCATCGTTAACTTTTGGCAATTCATCCCACGAGGTCGCGTGGACTGACAGTCAAGGCGAAGCTATGGTACAATGCATCGGTTTCCACGGCTATCTGTACGATATTCGGATCTGGGATGTCGCGTTTCGCGTTGAGCAACTTCGCAGTCATTTCCGAGGATTGGATGCTGTTGACGTGGCCTCCAGATGCAACAGTCGCCCGGGAACCCCTACTTCTGGGAGCCTAAACCCTTTATCACCATCCATGAGGTATCTCTCTTCTCCGCGGTCACCACGTTCGTCGATACGCCCTGGCGCTGCAGTACCTGTGCATGTGCGAAAATGGATCACAACGAATCGAACTAGCAGGGAGATATCTACTGTTCGTTTAAATTGCTGCGTGAAACTATCGTCCCTTACAGATGAAGATGCCACTACACATTTTGCAGTGTACTATGAAGCGCACGCACTCTCTAACGGTAAGATGTGCGTAGGATGGATTTTGGATGGGGCAACAATAAGCAGCCGATTAACTATGATTGGAGAAGAGTGTAACTCGTTTGGTATCGACCTCACGAAGAAGGTGGCCAATTTTTCGTCATCTACTCAAGTTCTTGCACCATTTACTAACGCCAACTCATCTGGACTCAACAGCCCTAGGCGGTCAATCGGAAATGGTTCCTTCACGAATGATATTTTCTGTCGCAGTGGTGATGTCATCGGTTGTGCTGTTAATTTGGCTACCGGTGATTTAACATTTTTTGTAAACGGTGAGCTGGTTGCTGAGTATCAGTCTTCAAATTATTGTGAAAGCTTTTGTAACACAAGGTCAAATGCCGAAGATTCTTCAACTTTCCTGGGCAACAGCAAAGACCAAGAATTAGATTGCCTGGTTAATGAAGTTATCTCTGCGAATAAGCCATTGCAGGCATCTGGTGCCCCACTCACGTTTCGTGGAAGAAGCTTGTATCCTTCTGCGAGTCTTGGTCCTCAAGGTGCACAGGGTTTAGCCTGGAATTTCGGCCAGCGGCCGTTCAAGTTTGAGCCTGCTCTTGTTGGACAAGAAGTCATGACAATCTTCCAGCACTCGGGTGTTAAAGAGGAGGACACATGTTTTGAAGTGTATGACCACGACGAAGAACACTGGGATCGAGTTGTCTACCGGCACAGGGTTCAAGAGATTACGCCTCGACTTGTCGGGTGGTGGAAACTGAATGAGGGCGAGGGTACCATTGTTGATGACACAAGTGGAAACGGTCAGCAGGGAGTTCTGGTAAGAAATGATAGTATCGGTCCAAAGAAATTGTCAGCTGTGGCGCAGATACTTCACGGAAATGAAAACAATGTCTGCTGGAATGAGCACTGCTCTCCGCCTTCTGTCGCACGCAGACGTGCAGGTGATAGCAACATTACATCACCATTTTTCCCGTTTGGAACTAGCGGTGTTGCGAACAAGACTGAACCTTTTTGGGGGTATAAGTTCTATGTGATCCCTCATTTTTCCTCGGACACAGTTGGTCGTCGGCGTTTCCAGTCACCGTCACTGCGTTTTAGTGACTGCCCTCGCAATGTGCTATCTCGTCATGATCAGCAGTTAATCAAGTACATTAACAAAAAGGGCCAAAGCAAGGGCCTTAGTGTAACTCAGCTGCTACACGGATCGTGGAGCGATATTGCGCCACAGGAAAATGAATTGGTGCGTTGGCCAGCATTAATGGAAATCATAACATCTGCTGGCGATGGCTTGAACCGCGAAAGAGCAGAGTTAAAGTCCACGGAGTCGTCACCAGAGTTTGACAGTTTTGTTTCGGTAAAAGACCCCCATGGTCGTCTTTCGAAACGGTTCAGAGCTTTGCAAGAGTTCAATGCTGCAATTCATCGACTCCTGCCGTTTGTTGCATTTCACCCTCCAAGTCTTGATGATCCTGAAAGCAGCACCCTAGATAAGCAATTTCTGCTCAGCCGACTTGTAATGCAACAGAGACACCGGATCTTGAGCGTCGTAAAGCGAACAGTTTGGGATAATGCACTTGGACGCACTAGCGAACCTGGAGTATCGTTTGAACTGACGCTCAGCAGACCAAAAGCTATGCGGTTTCGTGCAACCGGAAAAACGGACACAGAAGGTCGGCTTACACTGTTTTCGCAAGCTTTCCGTCAATTGCAATCGCTTGATGGCACCCACTTTCGGCGGGAGGACGCATTGTACCACGTGACGTTTCTTGGAGAAAACGCGCAAGATGCTGGCGGTCCGTACCGCGAAACCTTTGCGCAATACTGTGAGGAGTTGCAAAGTACGCAGTTGCCATTGATGTTACCTACGCCAAACTCGCAGCACAACGTTGGTGTAGGACGAGAGAAATGGTTGTTAAGTCCTGGTGCCCAATCTTCCACTGCACTCCAGATGCTCGAGTTCCTCGGAAAACTTATGGGTGCATCCATACGAAGCAAGCAATACCTTTCACTGAATATGGCCCCATTAATTTGGAAGAATCTCGCCGGGGAACAACTAAGTCTAGATGATCTGGCCGCAGTGGACTCTATGCTGGTGAACTCGATGTCCAAGATGCGAACGATTGACCGCTACGGAGTAACAGAGGAGATGTTTGAGGATATCGTCATGGAAACGTTTACGGCCTTGGGAGCAGACAATCGTGTTATAGAACTTAAGCCTGGTGGTGCAAGTCTACCTGTGACATTCAGCTCACGTTGTGAGTATGCTGACCTTGTAGAGCACGCTCGACTGCACGAAAGCGACGAGCAAGTACAGGCAATCTTCCGTGGAATCGCCAAGGTTGTACCCGCAAAACTACTTGCGTGTTTTTCGGGTGCTGAGCTCGAGCTAATGGTTTGCGGATCCCCAGAAGTGGACGTGGACTTGCTGGAGAAGTGCACGGAATA
Organism: Phytophthora cryptogea; assembly: GCA_000468175.2. NCBI lineage: Eukaryota > Oomycota > Peronosporomycetes > Peronosporales > Peronosporaceae > Phytophthora > Phytophthora cryptogea. The sequence continues at coordinate 140,674 of KV743674.1, forward strand.
CTCCAGCTGCTCCCCCACAGACGACCACATTATTTGGTTTTGGCGAGCAATGCGTGATTTTTCACATGAAGAGCGAAGTGCCTTCCTACGATTTGTCTGGGGACGCTCACGCCTCCCAGCTAGTGCTGATGAGTTCCCTCAGCGTTTCAAGCTGCAGTCATTTAACCAGCAGCGTGCAGGCCGCAGCGTCGATGCCTACATGCCAGTGGCCCACACTTGCTTTTTCTCGATCGAAATCCCTGCATATTCGAGTGAGGATGTGCTGCGCGAGAAACTGTTGTATGCTATCTACAACTGCCAAGAAATTGATGGAGATGGCGACAGCGTTGCAGCAAACCAGCTTGGCTGGGAAGAATAGCTGGTCGGTGCGTAACTTTTGTAGTTTTTGAATTATTATGCAATTTTACACAGCTCTCGATTCCAGCATCCTAAGTAGCACCTCATAGTGTTCAAGCCGCTCGTGCAACTCGCAGATCTCGTCTTCCTTGGAATTCAGGTTCTCCGTCGCCCACACTACAGCAAGGACGGCAGATATCATTTCAGCATCGTCTTAATCTTAATGGGAGTCGTGGCTAGCCGAAAATTAACAGGGGGTCCGTACCGAAGCCGTCGCGAAGTCGCTCAATCTCTTGATCCTTATCGCCGAGCTGTTCCTGAAGCCCTTCAAGTTGAAGTGCAAGAGCGTCTCGCTCTGCCTTGGCTTCCTGAACTTTGGTCTCGACAACATCCTCAGCTCGCTTTATCCAAAGGTCTGCGCCGTCTTCAAGCATGCTGGTCGCCTCGTTCATAATAACATGCGATGTCATTGCAAACTCAAGCATCCGCTTGAGCCGAGTGTTTTCCTGCACGATGTCATCGAGGTGATATGGGTCTTCAAGTTGGCACTCAACGACCTCCAGTGCGCTTGAATCGTCTTCTTCATGTCTACTCCACCACCTCATCAGCATGGTCGACGATGTATCAATCACTGTTCGAGCCACGCTGGTCGCCGTTGAAACAACAGCCTCCAAGAGGTTGATACAGACTCGTGGTAGATCCACCACACTTGAGCCAACTCGCTCGATAGCTAACCACGTGTCGTGATGAATTGCCAGGTGCCGTGACGGACGACGAGGACACGTCTTCGGTGTTGGTAGAGATCTGTATGGATGTTGTACGGGGCACAAAACCAGAGGTGATCTGCTTAAGCGTGGACTTGCACGGCGTATTGGCGACGAAGCGGAGTTTCGACGCTTCATGGCGAGAGCGCGAGGAGGACTTGGCCAAGCACTTTCGGCCCGTTCGGGACGAAGCACTAGCTGGAGTGGCAGCATTAGCAAGGTTGGTCAATGTGTATTTGGTATTTAGGTGGTCTCTCGTTGAGTTCTTCGATAATGGTGGCGCGAGAGCTTTGGATGACCATGAAGCATCGATCTGTGCACCAGTGTCGTTCGGGTAAGAACATGATGCAGGACCTGTGACGGGAGCTGAAATGATGAGACTATTTAAGTGTTAACACCTTCCTGTGTTAGTGACTTTGCATATTGCACGTAAGAACAAGAACATGAAGACGGGAAACTGACGAAACACTGGAGAATTGCCATCATTCTTTTGTTGATACTAGGTCGCGAAATCATCGTCGTAGTCTACTTCTTCGTTATCGGCACCCCTAGGGGAATTCCGTTGTGGCGCAACCTCTGGTTCTTCCTTTGGTGTTGCTTCAGCACCAGTGACTGAGGGTTTTGCTGCTTTATCATCGAGTTTGACCGTGTCGGTAGACGATTGCCGCAGTGGTAACTGGGGTGGCACCTCCGTTGCCACAGAAGGCGCACAAGCTTTCGACAACTCGATCCATTCCGATAGTTTTGATATCATTGCATCACTTTCTGCTGGGGTGTCCGTTGCTCCTGAACGAAGCATTGTTAGTACCTTATTAAAATGCGTCACATCCTTTTTCTCGACTCTCACCGATGGCAAGCACGTAAAGCTTGGCTATTTCAGCGACCAGCTTGTCGTCCTTGGGTTTGGCAGGAACTTGAATATGGCTGCTTCCACCTTTCGCACCTGTCATCTCGAGTAGCGACTGATAGCGCTCCAATTGTTCCTGTACTTCACTGAGCTCGTCCTCCTTTGAGTTCATTCGATCCGTAACCCAAACTACAGCGATGTTAGCACGTACAATCGTTAGTTATAATACTCCTTTTTTGTTGTTGTTGCAATCCCCAGTCCTTACCGTAGCCGTCACGAATACGCTCGATTTCATGATCTTTTTCGTTGGTCTCAGTGAAAAGCTGCTCTTCTTTCTGTCGTGCCGAGTCTCGTTCATCGGTGACAACTTGCAACTGGAGCTGCAGTTCTTCCTCGGCTTCTTCAAGTTCCTTTACACGTTTGGCGGACTCCGTCAACGCCTGCTCTGCTTGTCGTGATTTTTCTTCGCTAGCAACGAGTTCTTGCTCAAGACTCTGCACCTTCGTCTCCATCTTCTCGAGTTCAGCTAGCCGACGAAGTTCGTTCGTCTGTGCCTCCAGCAGCAGCCTTTCATTTTCCCGGGCAGCCGCTTCCGATTCACCGTTGTTAGTATTAGCATTCGTTGGTCCTGCTTCCGATGTACTATTTGCCTGGGCTTGAGCTTGTAATTCAGCCTCTGCGGCCTCAGCTCGTCGTCTCCAGCTGTCCAGTTCAGCTCCAGCAGCACTGCACTGCGCCTCCAGTCTGCCAGCAGCCAATTTAAGCAAAGTCTCAGCCGCCAATGCGCGATCAAGCTCCTGCTTCACGCGGTCATGGTCATTGTGAAGGCTTCTAAGAGCGGCTTCAGACTCCGTCGTTTTAGCTTTGAGCTTTGCATCTGCCTCGGCCTCTTTCTCCATAAGTGCTGCTCTTGTCTGCTGAAGCAGTGAATACTGTTGCTGCCCAAATGCCTCTTGTTCCTTGCTTTGTAGCTCTGCTGCTTCTAATGCACGGCGCTGCTCATCCAGCTGCACACGAACAGACATAAGCTCCCCATTGAGCTCAGATAAACGGGACTGCCCTTCTTGTTGAGTTGCATCTTGTTGCTGCTTGTTATTTGTTAGCTGTGCTCGCAAATTGGAAGCCAACACTTCAAGCTGCTGTTTTGTCTGCTGCAACGAGTCATGAGCACGCTTCTGTTCTCCAGCCTGCAGGAACAGCGTTTGAATTTGATGCTCTTTTTCACTGATCTGGGTTTGCAATGTATCCCCTCGGCGCTTGAATTCATCAGACTGAGCAGTAGCCTGTGTCAACTCACCGTGAAGACTATCTCCGCGAGCTTTCTCTCGATCTGCGCGTTGGTTTGCGGTTTCTACTTGAGCTGAAAGGTGTGCGTGCTGTTCTTGCATCTCACGCTCCTTCTTCTCCCAAGCAGCGCTCGCAGCTCGCAGCTTTGCTAGTTCCTCTCCGTAACTTGCCAGCTGAGCATGTTTTTCACTCTCCGCAACCTTTGCTCGTTCATACAGAGCACGAGCTTCTTCCAGCACTAGTACTGCAGTGTGACGAAGTTGTTCAAGCAGTGCATGGGCTTTCAATGCTAGTGCCTCAATATTTTGGGCATGCGAGCTGCTCTCGTGTGCTTCGCGACCGAAAATCTCGCATTGTAAAGCAGCACGATGGTGCCACTTGGCACACGTAAGCTGCAGAAAGCGTCCAGCCCTGCTTCCATCCACCTTGAAGTCACCTGCTAGTACTATGGAGACTGTACCCTCAGCATCTACATTAGCATCAAATTCACCGAGGGCATGCCAATCATTAGCGTCCCCGGTAAAACTTGTAGCGACTCGAAGGCGAGTTACCCAGCCGTTTTGCGGTGTATCGGCGTTAGTTTCAGGTTCTGCTTCCGGCACATTTGATGGTGAGCTACCGGTAGCACTTTGCTCTTGAACTACCACTGGTGGTGCTGGTGGATGCTGTAGTGCATGATCTATCGCCGCAAGTGCAAAATAGCCCAAGAACTGGAGTGTATCCGTAGGTTCTTTGCCTGCTAGGATGTTCGAGGTAGTAGCGGCGATAACCACACTCGGTGCATTTTCAACGCTCTGTTGCTGACACTGATACCAAGCCTGAACATGATCCAGCACTGCAGATAAATATTCGCCTCGTTCGGTCTTGGTACTGAGTTGTGCGTAGTCTCGCTGTGATGCTGTTATCGCATCGTTTGCGAAACCTGTACTTCGCATGACCGCAGAAATCACATCATGCAGGAATCGCACAGGTGGCCGCGCGAACAACTTTGCAGGAATGACATCCGTTTTAAGTAAGCCTTGCCAAGACATGACGTGGCTAAGTAGCTCGTATGTCACTTCGTTCGTCCCTGCTACTTCGTCCAGCTTGTACCGAGCTCTTATCGCTTGAAGATCAGTGGTATTCGCTAGCACAAATGTCGAAACTGGAGGCGCTGCTTGAGTACTACCACCAACCACTGACGCTGCAGCCTGTGACTCTGAAGGGCTCAAGCATCCGTTCGGTAGAGCTTTACCACCACGAACTGATACCGAGTCAAAAACTCGCGGAAGCTCAAAATCAATCACTAGCGATGGTGTGGCATCCTGCGGGTCAGGAACCCAGCATTGAGTTCCATTCAGCCTTGCAAACTTAGCATCTTGTGTTCTCGATGACGCAGATAGACATTCGTCCGGTAGTAATCGAGTCTCCAGGCCAAGTGCAGCTACTTCGCCGTCTCCAACATAATCTGCAGAACTGGTGTCATTTTGAAGGGCAGTCTTACCTTTCCAAATTTCCTCCCAGTCCTTCGACACAGCTAGCAGTTTTGTTCTTGCCTCCTCCCAATGAGCTATTTGCTGAACAATTTCAGGAGTGTTGGTGGTGGCACCTTGAGAAAGAACGATATGTTGGTCTGCAAAGCTTACAAAATGCTTGGTGACGGTGGAAAACTCGAAAATTCTTTGACGATCACTTTTGATGGACTGGACTAGTGCCCCACGCTGCGTTCGTACCAAAGCCAATGTAATGGTTAATCCACGCTCACGCTCTTCGAGGAGTTGTTCTTCTTCCTTGGCAGCTTTTGCTGCTTGCGCAGCACTTGGTGCAGCTTTCCCGGCCGCAGCAGCTACTGCAGCAGCCTGCTCCGCTTTAAGTTGTGCATGTCTTGCCTTTAATCGTAACAATTCACGAGTCATTGTGTTGATAAGCGCGCTGCGATCACTTACAAGTTGTCCTTCCAGCTTCAGAAGCTTTTCGCTTTCGTCTCCAATATTCTGCAACTTGCTACCCATTTGGCTCGCGGTCATGTGAGCTGCTGATGTAGCTGCTGCGTCTTCACGACGCTGTGGCAAAAGGTTCATTGTTGATTTGGACGGATCTGTGGTGTCTTGGCTAAGACCACAACGTCGAGCCCAAAGCTCTACGTCTTTCTGGAGCGAATCACGGAATATCTGGATAAGTGTGCGCAAGTCTTTTGCGTCACCCTCCATCATTTTGACTTTCTGGGCCGTCTCGAGCCATCGAACCGCAACAGAAGCAGCAAAAGCATCCGCGGAAGCCGTATTGTTGCCGTCTAGGTCTCGAAGAGCACGCATCATTAGCTCTAGGTCACCTTTTTCCTCAAGCAGACGCCATTTCTTGGTGCGCTCTTCTCGGATGCGTTGGTCAGCCAACGCACGCTCCCTAGCAAGCTTCTTCCGCTCCATTTCATGTTGTTTCGAAAGTTTCGCCTTGTCTTCCCAAGTCTGCAGCCTCACACGATCCATCTCTTGAATCTGCTTCTCATACTTCTTCACGATATCGTCCTTTTCCTTGGGATCAAGCCCCATGGTGGTTTCCATTTGCTCCTGAAGTTTTTGCTTGAGAGCCGCAATCTCTTCATTGAGCTGTGAGATTTGGGACGATGCCTCGTTTTTCTTAGCATTCACCTTGATACTCTTAGCGCGACTAGCATACTTCAGAGTACTCAGCGTCTCCGAGAAATTAATGCTTGCTGGCGACAGAGTTGCCAGCATTGAACAGAGACTGTTGCCACCAAGCGATTCTTGTAGGACACGTGTGAGCTTGGAGTTGCGGTAAGGGATAAACACTTTTTTGCTAGCACGGGAAGCCTCAACGAGCGCATTGATGACATTTCCCAAGGCACTAAGAGACTTGTTGATGTTGGCTCCTTCACGAAGTCGATCTCCTTGTGCCCCAGTTGATGCAGCACGCTCAGATCCGGCAAGATCAACCAGATTGATCTTTGCGAACACGCTCTTGGTTTCGTCGTCAGCATCTTTTTGGTGAATCTTAATCGTGAAAATGGAGTGCGAACGGGAGCTTTCAGCGTTCATTTGGGTGTAGCCGACAGTTCGAGACGCCGCTCCAATCACCATAAGCTCTACAATCTCCTCTCGTGTCTCCACAACTCGCTCTTGAAGGTCTTTCACATAAATTCCCAGCACGGAGTGCTCTTTGATCTCCAAACCACCTTTGTTCTTCTTGCCATTACCACTGGAATCCAGCAAGTCGTAGATAATTTCGTTGTAAATCTCAAAGAAGGAGCACTCGACGAGGAAACGTTTGTTTGGGTTCTCAGCACGCTCTTTTGCGACTCGCTCGAATATGGCGCGATTCACTCGTGGAATGAGACCCTCCAAAGTCTCTGGTCCGCCAGTGACACCTGTCATACTGAACGATTTACCACTACCAGTCTGTCCGTAAGCAAAGATGGTTCCATTATAACCTCCAAAGGCTCGATCCAACAGAGGCATACCGATGTCCTCAAAAACGGACTCTTGCTTCGAGTCGCACCCGTACACGAAATCGAAGCCGAACTCGTGTTTCTCAGCTGGGTTGTCCATGTTCGTAAGCACTGCTGTACCATTTGGTCCACACGTAAAACACGAGACTGCCTGTTCCCGGTTTTCACGCTCGTTCATGGGCCGACATCGCACGGCCACGCGGATGTTCTCGGCCTCCTTGTCATCAGGCTTCATGACTTCGTTCGCCACTTAAGAATCGTGAAGCACTTGTTACTGGTACGTAGCTCGCCCTGAGCTTGCCGACCAACAGGGACAGACACTGGGCATTCCAACTTGTGTCAGTTGCAGTCGAAGGTCGGCTGAGTGATAGAAGTTACTTCCACCCAAGATAAAAATAAGAGGCGCAGCGTCTGCTTCATGACTGCGTTGGCTTTCGTAGCTACTAAGTATGACCGACGTGTTTGATGCCGAGACGGGTGAGAAGCTCGAGCTCTTGATGCAGCCACCAGCAGCCGTCAGCGTTCCTATATCAACAGCAGAGCAAGTTATTCACCAGCAAACACGTCCTGAACAGGTCTCCCCGACTCGAGCTGCACACCGCGATACACAGTCAGAACGCTTGCTAGGTGACTATGTCGGCTGGGGACGACAACAAGTCGCCAAAGTGGAGGTGTGAGCCTAGCATATACACCTGAAAAGGACCAGATTTCGTCCCTAACACTTGACACTTGACTACAGAAAGTGGAGAAGAGTTTTCGTGACTCGCTCGCAGGAATTCGGCACGAGCTGCAGCGTCACGAGCTCTCAGAACTCGAGCGTCTGCGTCTGACCACTGAGCTACTAGAGAAGACCAAACAGAATTACGCGCGACACTTGCAGTCGCTCGTAGTGGAGGAAATGGCTCGGGAGATGGACCGAGAGGTGGCGATGCGACTGGAGATCGCCGCGCTAGGCCGCGAGCGCATGCAGCGCCGACATGACAAGGAGCGCGCCTTCTACCGAGCGCAGATCTCTCGGGTCCGCCACGAGTGCGAGATGGCGCTCACGGCGGCGGCGGCCAAGAACAACCTACTGCGCTGACGCACTTCAACGTGGACACATGAAATGGACACTTTTTCCAGAACATTCGAGCCAATCAATATCAACGATGGCAAAAACTGTAATAACCAATAGTGTAAACCACATCATAACCTATGACAAAACGAAATGGTGTTCAAATACCTCTATATATGAGATACTGGTGAGATTGGAACACCTGTAAATACCGCTGCTGATTGGTCCCGAGACGAACTGCAGAACTTAAATTCGCCTCCCGATCTTTGCATCACTCACAAATTAGACAGCCAAGTAAGTGGCAGCCATTGACGCTCGTCAGTAGCTTCGTTCCCGTGTGCTGACCTTCATTCCCTATTGTCTTGCTAGCTAAGAGAAGAAACGATGGCCGACGTTACCATGAAGGAGCCTGTGGACCTGTCGGGAGACGGCGGCGTGCTCAAGGAGACGTACGTCGAGGGCTCGGGCGAGTCCCCGCCCGCCGGCGACGAGATCCGCGGTACGTGGAGCCTACAGCGCATTGCAATGCGATGGAGACACCTTCTTATGTGGTTTGTATGTAAATTTGACCAGCCCACTACACGGGGACGCTGCTGGACGGCACCAAGTTCGACAGCTCGCGCGACCGCAACTCGGAGTTCAAGTTTGTGCTGGGCAAGGGCAACGTGATCAAGGCCTGGGACTTGGCTTTCGCCTCGATGAAAATTGGCGAGGTGCGTGACCTGCCTCTCTAGCTGCAGTTTCAGCAACAGCAATGTGATATGGCGTGACTGACGGTTGGATGTTTTGTGACTGCAGAAAGCGGTGTTGACGTGCAAGCCTGAGTACGCGTACGGAGCCAGCGGCAGCCCGCCCAAGATCCCGGCCAACGCCACGCTCAAGTTCGACGTGGAACTGTTAGGATTCAGCCCGAAGGCGAAGGAGATGTGGGAGATGGATGCCGAGGAGAAGATCGCGGAGGCCACGAAGCTCAAGACGAAAGGCACGGAGCAGTTCAAGGAGAAGGATTTTGATACCGCCGCTGCCACGTACACCCAGGCTGCTTCGTACATGGAAGACATGTACGACGTCGCCGATGAGGACAAGAAGACCATGAAGCAGCTGCAGACTACGTGCTTCTTGAACGCTGCGATGGCGTACCTCAAGGTGAACAACTATTCCGAGGCTGTGTCTGTTGCTACCAAGGCGCTGAACAACGAGCCGACGAATGTCAAGGCGCTTTACCGCCGCGGTGTGGGTCGCATGCACTTGAACGAACTGGAGCGCGCGAAGGAAGACTTGCTGGCTGCTGGCAAGCAGGACCCGGCCAACCGTGAGGTTCGTCGTGAGTTCGAGGTGCTTAAGAAGAAAATGAAGGATGCCCGTCAAAAGGAGAAGGCTGTCTTCGGTGGCCTCTTTGGCAAGGTGTCCATGTACGACGACAAGTCAACTGTGGAGGGCGAGCCAGAGCTGGATCCCAACAACCCGAAGGTATTCTTCGACATTAAGATCGGCGAGGAGGAGGCCGGCAAGGTCGTGATGCAGCTGTACAAGGACGTTTGCCCGAAGACGGCCGAGAACTTCCGTGCGTTGTGTACTGGAGAGAAGGGCAACTGCTCCACGGGCGAGCCGCTTCACTACAAGGGTAGCGCTTTCCACCGTGTGATCAAGAGCTTCATGATCCAAGGCGGCGACTTCACGCGCGGCGACGGCACGGGCGGCGAAAGCATCTACGGTGAGAAGTTCCCGGACGAGAACTTCCGGCTGAAGCACACGGAGCCCGGCCTGCTGTCCATGGCCAACGCTGGCCCGGGCACGAATGGCTCTCAGTTCTTCATCACAACGGTCGCGACGCCGCACCTCGATGGCAAGCACGTGGTGTTTGGCAAGGTCGTGGAGGGTTTCGAGGTGGTGAAGCGCATCGAGGCGCTGGAGACGGACAAGGGCGACAAGCCCACGCTTCCCGTCGTCATCTCGGACTGTGGCATGTTCGAGCAGGCATAGATGATCGTCGTGTCAGCGCGGCCAACCACATTCCGTAGTGTTGGCTCATAAAGCTGCCTCATTAAATGTAGCCATCTTCGCTAGTTCGTCACTCTTTGTGAAATACCCGCTTTAGTGTCGCGTTCTGTGCGCTCATTGGCCAAAAGTAGTCTCGACTTGACTGGCCACAACAAGTACAGCGACGTCGTTTGGTGCCCACCAGTAGATTTCCAGCCGCGGGGTGCGCATTCCTAGACGTAGACTCCTCCTTCGGCATGGACTCGGCCACAGACCAGACCATCCTCCGTCATGAGGTGGCGGAGGTGGCCTTCGGCTTCTACAGCGACGCCGAGATCCGCGACCTGAGCGTCAAGCAGCTCACGAGTCGCCTGAGCTTCGACTCACTCAACAATCCCGTAGTGGGCGGCCTGTACGACCCGGCGCTGGGCCCCGTGGACTTCAATATGATCTGCCCCACATGCCACCAGACGCAGAAGGAGTGTCCGGGCCATCTCGGCCACATTGAGCTGCCTGTGCCCGTGTACAACCCCGTGCTCTTCGGCCAGATGTTCAACCTGCTCAAGCGCAAGTGCTTCACGTGCCACAAGTTCCGCGTGGCCAGCGCGCGCTCCCGCGTCGTGCGCGTCAAGATCCTGCTGCTGGACAACGGATTCGTGAACGAGGCGGCCCAGCTGGCTGAGCTGCTCGAACAGCGTAACGGCGTGGAGGACGAACCCCCGCAGCGCACGTTCCAGCGCCAACAGGCCATTCTGGACGAGTACGAGCGCCTTGCGCTGTCCAAGAGCAACAGCAGCACCGATGGCAAGACACAGCTGCTCCGTCCGCTTCCTCGTCTTGCAGAGGTGGAGCGCGAGAAGCTCGCCACGGAATTCCTTAAGGGTATGAAGAACAAGTGCGAGAACTGTGGAGCCATTTCTCCTGCTTTACGTCAGGATGCGAGCGCCAAGATCTTCCTCAAAGGACTCAGCGCACGTGCGCGCAAGGTGAACCGATCGAAGAACCTGACGGTCACGTCCGCTCTGGACACCATTCGTGGAAATGTGTCGGATAACGAGGACGAACTGATGAACGGCGACGACTCCGAGTCAGAAATCGAGGATGAGGAGGACAAATACGCTACGACGGAGGATTCCTCGTCTCGCAGCAAATTTCTGCCCCCTCTAGAAGTGCAATCGCAGCTTCAGCTCATGTGGCAGAACGAGGACGGACTCATGGAACTGCTTTACGGTGACCGCAACATTGCGAGTGGACGTGTCTCTGGCCGTAAGCCCGACGGCTGGCGCAAGTTTTTCCTGAACGTAATTCCTGTTGCGCCTTCTCGTTTCCGTCCGCCTGTGTTCATGGGTGACAAGCAGTTCGAACATGCTCAAAACACTCACCTATCCAAGATTATGACTTTTGCTGAGAGCATTGTGCAGGGCGACTACTACAAGCGCCAGGGTGCCACAACCTCGGACGAAGAAGATGCAGAGAAGGAGCAGCAGGTTAACCTCTCGCGTAAGCTTGCGCTTTGGACAGAACTGCAGAATGCTGTCAATCTTCTTGTCGATAGCAGCAAGGCCCGACCGGGTACGGATGTCGCGCAGGGTATCAAGCAGGTCATTGAAAAGAAGGAGGGTCTTTTCCGCAAACACATGATGGGTAAGCGTGTGAACTACGCTGCTCGTTCGGTTATTTCTCCAGATCCGTACATCAGTACCAGTCAGATTGGTGTTCCGCTTCGTTTCGCCAAGACACTCACGTACCCTCAGCCGGTGACACCGTGGAATGTGGAGGAGATGCGTCAGCTTGTCATCAACGGACCGGACGTGCATCCTGGTGCAAACTTCGTGGAGAGCGAAAATGGCCGTCTTATCGACCTGAGCAAGCGTTCACCCCACCAGCGTGAAGCCATCAGTAAGACTCTGCTGACGCGGTCTGCGAGTGCTCAGGGTACCAGTAAGAACCGTGTGAAGCGTGTCTGGCGTCACCTGAAAACGGGTGATGTTGTGCTAATGAATCGTCAGCCGACTCTGCACAAACCGAGTATCATGGCCCACACCACGCGTGTTCTTACGAACCCGAAGATGCAGACCATTCGTATGCACTACGCCAACTGTAACACGTTCAACGCCGATTTCGATGGTGATGAAATGAACATGCATTTCCCGCAAAACGAATTGGCTCGCTCGGAGGCCTACAACATCGCTTCCAACGACAACCAATACATCGTTCCTACGGATGGATCCCCCCTGCGTGGTCTTATTCAGGATCACGTCGACTCAGGTGTTAAGCTCACGCAACGTGATACGTTCCTGACGAAGGACATGTACATGCAGCTCCTGTACAATGCCTGGGCTAGTATGGAGGATGCCGGCGCCGAGAAAGCGCACATTGAGACTGTGCCGCCTGCTATCCTTAAGCCAGAGCCGCTTTGGACCGGCAAACAAGTGATCACCTCGGTGCTGAAGCTGCTGACGAAGGGCCTCCCGCCTCTGAACTTGGATAGCAAGGCCAAGATCAAGGGTGACCTGTATGGCTCGGCTAACAACGAGCATATTGTGATCTTCCGTGATGGCGAGCTGCTCCAGGGTGTTCTCGACAAGAGTCAGTTTGGTGCGAGTATGTACGGTATGGTTCACTCTTGCTACGAAGTGTACGGCGCCCGTATTGCTGCCGACCTTTTGTCTGCACTTGGTCGTCTGTTCACTTGCTACCTGCAGTTTGCTGGTCACACGTGCGCAATGGAAGATCTGACGCTAAACAAGGCTGCCGAGAAGCGTCGTCGCAACCTTGTCATGGATTCAGAGGTTATGGGCGAGGAGGCTTACGCCGAGTTTGCTGGCTTGACTGATCTTCTCGAGAAAAAGCGCCAATCTGAAAAGGATGGTAAGAAGCGCCGGATGAATGAAGCGGAACGCATACAAATCCGTGATCGCATGCGTACGTTGCTTTCTGGACCCGACGCTGCTGACAATGCCAAGGCTCTGGACGCACACATGATGGGCTGCGTGCACGGATCCAACAGTGATATTATCAAGACGTGTTTGCCTTCGGGTCAGTCGAAGGCATTCCCGAAGAACAACTTTTCGCTCATGGTGCTGACTGGTGCCAAGGGTTCGATGGTCAACCACTCCCAGATTTCGTGTGGTCTTGGTCAGCAAGCCCTTGAGGGTCGCCGTGTTCCTATCCTGTGTAGTGGTCGTTCATTACCATCTTTTGAGCCTTTCGATCCTGCACCGCGCGCGGGTGGTTACGTAACAGACCGATTCCTTACTGGTCTACGCCCTCAAGAGTACTACCACCATTGTATGGCTGGGCGTGAAGGTCTTGTCGATACGGCTGTGAAAACTAGTCGTAGTGGTTACTTGCAACGTTGTTTGATCAAGCACCTCGAGGATCTGCAGGTTGGTTACGACCACACTGTGCGAAACAGTGACGGTAACGTGGTTCAGTTCCTGTACGGCGAGGATGGTATCGACCCGGTACAAAGTGCTTTGCTGTCAGGAAAAGATACACAGTTCGATTTCCAGGCAATGAACCACCGCAGTATTTCCCACAAGTACGGAATTAACGCCAAGTTCTTTGAGAACACGAAGCTGGACATCATGAAGCCACTGAAATTGCACGAGGAGGTCCGTGAGGCCAAGGAACGCGATTTCGCTAGCACTTCGTCAGTGTTGAAACCTGGTGTGAAGGTTATGTGCCGTCGCTTGAAGCAGGGTGAGACGAAGTGGAAGCGTGGCAGCATTGAGCTGGGTTTCCATGCTGCCGAGATTGTGGCTGTGGCTGAAGAGAACAAGGACGGACGTGAGAGCAAGTACGATATTAAGTACCTGGACACGGGTCTGAAGTCCTTCGGAGTTCCTCGCACTACTAAGTTCAAGGCCAGCAAGCCGACTAACGCAGTTCGTGCCATGTCTGGGCGTGTTGACATCATCAAGGTTTCTCTTGAGGACCCTGTAATGCAGAGTTTGCCGCTGAACGAGCATGTGGGCTTGATTTCAGAGAGAATCCAGGACAAGCTCCGCAGCTACAACAAGCGCAACCCGTCGCACTGCCTGGAGCTGATGAAGAAGAAGAAAAAGAGCAAGAAGTCCAAAAAGAGCAAACACGCTGAGGAAGGCGACATTGACCGTGATGTTATGCAGTCCAAACACGTGGTGAGCCCGGATGCTTTCCAGCTGCTTGTGTGGGTGAACTACTTGCGTAGCATGTGCGCCCCTGGTGAAAATGTCGGTATCCTGGCTGCTCAGGGTATTGGTGAACCTTCCACGCAGATGACGCTGAACACGTTCCATCTTGCAGGCCACGGTGCTGCTAATGTGACCTTGGGTATCCCTCGTTTGCGTGAAATTATCATGACGGCTAGTCAGAAGATGTCTACTCCGATGATGACCATTCCTCTTCGTGATGATGTTGAATCTTCAAGAGCTCAGGAAGTGGAACAACAATTGAACCAAGTCGCCCTGTCGGAACTTATCAACAGTTCTAATGGTGTCCGCGTGAAGGACGAGTTCCACAGCAGCGAAAATGGCATTTTGTGGGTGCGCGATTACCAGATTCGTCTGACCTTCTTCCAGCTGAAGGAGATTAAACGCGTTTTCGGATTGAGTGCGGAGCAGGTCTTTGACTCTGTTGGACGTGGCTTTGTCGGCAAGCTGCTTACCCTCATTTCGCGTGAAATGAAGAAGAGCGGTGTTACTGTTTCTGCGAAGGCTGAATCTAATAACTTTAGCGCTCCTGCAGTATCTGACCGGAAAAAGAAGAAGGATGACGACGACGATGATGATGATGATGAGCAGGGCACTCTTCGCTTCGGCGGCCGTGGTGAAGTCCAGGGCTATGGCGAGATGGACGAAGAGGATGAGAAGATTCGCAAGGCTCAGATGGCTAACGACGACTCGGACATTGATTCGAGTGATGAGACTTCGGGTAACAAGGCAACCAATGACGGTGCCGATTCGGATAACGAGCCTACGGAGAACGGAAAGAAGTCTAAGCAAAAGAAGACTTTCGCTGTTGGCGGCATGGAGTCTCTGGAGGTACCAAACAGTGTGCGCAAGAACCCGTACTTCGTGTTCTGCGGACGCAACGAAAAGGATAACTTCGTTGAACTGCACCTGCGCTTCCCGACGCACTCGAAGACCCTGCTAATGGTGCCGCTTGTGGAGAGGGTTGCTAAGCAGGTGCTTGTGCAATACTGCCCAGGTATTTCGCGATGCTACCTGATCAATCAGCGCATTGGCGACGCACAGGAAGAGAAGCCGTGCGTACAGACTGAGGGTCTCAACTTCCAGGAGATTTGGGGCTTCGACCACATCCTAGATGTCAACAACCTTGCTACCAACGACATCTACCAGGTTCTTCAGACGTACGGTGTCGAGGCCGCACGTGCAAGTATTTCAAAGCAGATCATGGACGTGTTCGGCGTGTACGGTATCAGTGTCGACCCGCGTCACTTGAGCTTGCTCGCCGACTACATGACTGCGCAGGGCGGATACATGCCGCTGAACCGTATGGGCATGAACAACAAGGGCTCATCTCTGCAGCAAATTACGTTCGAAACGTCCATGAAGTTCTTGTCGCAGGCTGCTATGGGTGGTCTGGTGGACAAGCTAGAGAGTCCATCCGCCCGCCTGGTACTTGGCCAGCCGCCGCGCGTTGGTACGGGCAGCTTCTCGCTTTTGCAGCCCATTGCATTATAAGCAGAAGCCATCCAGTACACACAGCAATAGAAGTGCAGCAGGTACAACACGAGCCATGTCCATATTTTCATGACTGCAACCTACAATATACACGTTCGTAAAGCTACTAGCAAAGTGTTTCGTTGTGTATGTTCCATCGGGCCTCACGTCGTCTTGGATCCGAGCGAAGTTGGGGCTGGCAACGGAGTTTGAACGCTGAGCCTACGCTGGAGTGTTTTGGTCTTGCCTGTTGGTGGTTGATTTAAGCTCAATCGACGAGGCATCGGTGGCTTTGGTGGAGATGGAGTTTCCACTGCAACATCTCGTACGGAGGTCGGTCGATCTCCGAAGTAATTTCTAACACAAAGCAAAACAACTGTAGTTTAGCTCAAGAATACAACGGATATCAAAGAGAGACACTCACTCGTAGCGTTCCTTCTTCCAGTACTTTTCAAAGTGAATCAGGAAGTGCTTGGTGACCTGACGAAAAACGTGTTACGACTTTTGTTTTCAGCAAGACAAATGGCCAGCACGAACGATGGTACGCACATCAACGCGATCCGATTTAAGGACGTCGGTGATTTTGAGGGCCCGCGGTGAAGAAGAGGCCAAAGCCAGCCACATCACTTGAAGTAAACCCCTACATAGCCAATGGAACAAAGTGAGCAACGAACAATTGCGGAAATACTTGCCAGCAGGCACGTACTTCAGATTTCGATCTGCAGGGAGAGTTTTATCGAGGCACGTCTTCTTCGACAACCGCACAAGCATTTCACAGAATGCGCCGTACGTTAAAACCCGATCATATTCTGTGGTTGGGGACTTGGGAAGGCTGTCGATGTAGATGCTAGCAAATTCGGTCGTTGTTAGTACACCGTGTGCAATGATACCGTACTTCCGACCATAGGCGACAGCCTCAGCGTAGCTCATATGTGGAGGACAGAACTGTGCCATCTTCGGGTCAATCTTTTCGAGCTTGCTATGACTTTGACCCGCGTAATACATGAAAATCTAACGACCCGTGGTGAGCGCAAGGTAAACCAGTGCGATTGTGCTGCATGCCAAAAAATAACGTACTTTCATGAGGGGGTCTTCGAATGCAGTGAGCACCTTCTTGCACTCCTGCAGTTCTTGAGCGACTACCACACGGATTCTGGCCGTTGCCTGTGTTAGCAGCGATTTATTGAGCTACGTTGTAGTCGCAAGCAGCCTACCTCGATTTCTGTTGCTTTTCCAGACAAGTACGCACTAGTGAGTCATACGCGCGGCTCGGATCCCGGTCTCCTGACTTGAAACAACAGAAAATACCATGTCAGAGCTACATAAATGCCAGAGTATGCTCCATGAACTCGCACCATTTTGGCAAAATGCAGAAGTAGCGCCAAGAACGCCGAAAAATCCAGTTTCTTGCTGCTATCACGGTCGGTTGGGTGAGCTTTCAGAAAAGCTTCGCACACAATGGCAACCTCTTTCTCGATCATTTTCGCCTCTTCGGTGTTGTCTCCGTCAATGATGCCGCAGTCCTGCAAGAGCTTGACCACGTTCACGATGCGGATGCGCGTGGGGTCTTCGCTTGAGATTTGCAACGCGTAGGCCGTGAATATCTCCCACAATCGTTCCTGCTGCAATCTCTTACGCGCTGCCACGAGACTCGCGTCGAACGGCGAGTCGTACTTCTGCATGCTCAGCTCCTTGGCCTCCACTGAGCTCTGGGTCTTGGCCACACTGGCGCTGGAGCTGCGTCGTCGAGCATTTTCACAGCGTGCAGTCGTCGTGGCACTCGCGTCCTTCATGTTGTTTTGGGTATTGTAACTGGAGTCCTATGCACAATCCAGCCGAGTGCTCCAACTAACTTTAGGACTGCAACAGCAACAGCTTCAACTTGACTACGGTTAAATGTAGCCATGCCCATCTTAAGTGCGTCTTATGTTGTGTGTCGGACACTATTTCTGGTGCGCGTCAAATGGACGTGCTGGACGACCATGAGGCGCTGACGGGCGCCCGCCGCAAGCGCGAAGACGAGGAAGACGAGGACAAGGAGACGCAGAAGAGGCGCGCAGCGGGGAAGCCGTCGCGACGCCACAACTGGCAGCCCAAGTACGAGATGGAATTCGGACTGCTGGCCATCGAGCGCGACGCCGTCTCGGGGGACGTGCTGCTGGCCATGTGCGGCTTCTGCAAGGCCTTTGGACGTGAAGGCAAGTACGAGCAGCTGGTGCAGGCGGACCAGGAGACCGGCAACGACGCCAAGAAGCGACGGCGACGCTCGCTGACCACCACCAAGTTCTTCCGAGCCTTTCGAGTGGACAACATCCGCAGTCATCTGCAGGGCGCCCATCCGCGTCGATGGGCTGAATACGAGCTGCTGCCCAAACAGGATAATGTGCGAGCGAGGTATTTGCAGCTGCAGGGAGAGCTGCAGACGTACGACCACCTCCCGATGGTGGACGACGTGGTGCTTGGCGGCTCGGCGCTGAATGCCGAGTCGGACATGGCGTACGCTCACGCACAGGCTCTTGCACAAGCGTCGGCGATCAGTGAAGCACAACATGCTGCAGCTCAAGCGGCGGCACAGGCAGCACAAAGTGTACATACGTTGAGTGGCAGTCAGAGCGGTGCAACGCAGATGACGGCATCTTTGGTACGTTTACTGCGGATAGTTGGGATGCTGAGTTAGTGGGCTAATTGTGGTGGTTCTGCTGTTGGCTTTCGACATGCGCTGTTTCACTATAGACTTACAATGGTAAGTCAGATGGTATTGCTCAATTAATTGATACTGTTTACCGGGTGGGTTGTGAACTAACCTCATGTTGGTACAGCTTCAGGTGCAGCGTCGAGTGCCGCGACAGGATCAACTGCTAGCTCACGGGGAACATTTGACTACGAGAAACATTTGACAGAACAAATCGCGCTGGACCGTGAGCGGTTGGAGTTTGAGAAAATGCGATTTAAGAAGGAGGTCGAACTGCGGGAGCGCGAGCTAGCTCTTAGAGAAAAACACATGGAGCAAAAGATCGCTTTGCAGGAAAAATTGTGCGAGGCAAGTCGCGAGAACGCACAACTGGAGAGTGCCAAGTTCTATCGGTTGGCCGAGGTTCTGCGCGACGCAATTACTGGTGCTCAAAGTTCTTCGGAAGCCGCATCCGTGGTGTAAGGGCAATGATCGAACTATTGTTTGTACGAGTGTACGTAGTATTTTTGTTTTGCAGTTTTCTTCCGCATTGTTTTGTCTCGCATTAAAATGTGCGTGCAGTTTCCAGCAACTTTGCCGTTGGCCTGTGCGCTGTGTATCTGTGTTCTATAATATTGTACGTGCTATCAGTTGATTCAGGCCCGCAGCCAACGCTTGGAGAATAGAAAAATACTATCTTGGAAACTATAAAAGCGCGACTCCTACCATTAGGCTGCAGCTTCAGCGTGTTCTGCAGTCTCCGCGACAGACCGCTTCGACGCCGATTTGGCTTGGCGATTGCGGCGGCTCTTCCGCTTCATTGAGGCGTGCTTCTTCATATTCACTCCAGCTGGCTGCGTAACATCACTGGTAGTAGTCAGGTCTTCGTCGGGTGCGCTGGTTCTCAGTTCGGCGTCTTTCTTCTCCTGCTCGACTTCAAACAAGTCCAGTTTGATGTGGCGCAACTCATTTGCGAGCTCGCCATCGCTGTCGCTCGCCTTGACTCCCACTTCAGTTGTTTTACTTTCTTTGCTAGCTGTTGTCGACTTTATCACTCCTTCCTCTTCAACTATAACAGCCATTGGAGTCGCTTTGACCTCGTCAATCATTTGACTCGACTCCTCGTCATTTTGTCGTTGTAGGAGGATGTGAGTCTCCAGATCACTTTCCTCTATGTTGATGTGGGCTGCTTGAATCTCGTCAGCACTCGAGCGGATCTCAGTACCCACCACCTCAACCTCCGGATTAGCATCGCTTGACTCGTGCAACCCTTCTGTTTCTGTTTTAGGTTGCCGCACGGATTCCTCCACCAATACAACATTTTTGATTTCTGCCGCAGTCTCCAGCCCAGACCCGATGTCGCTAGCCTTCACCTCTGCCTCAGGCGTCACTTCCAGTTCTTTTAGCCCTTTGACGACACCGTTATCTTCAATCATTGTCGGCTGAGCAGGTTCCATTTCAAAGTTGCTCTCGTTGTCCTGCTTGTTATCTTCCCCTGATAACTCCAGGACCTCGTCCTTCACCTCTGACCCTTTATAGCTTTCCAGGGTATAGTCTTGAGTAGAGATCGCAGCACTAATATCGATATCAACAGATTCGATTGACTCGGTGGGTGTTGCCAACCTCTGTTTGCCCCGCATCGTCTCAACAGCATCTCGGTTCATCCGGGCATCTTCGGTCTTCGTAATAGGGGTTTCCGGGCTTCCTGGCATGTCGTCATCTGAAACGCGATGAAGGAGAGGGCTCTGCGAATGCAACGAAGCCTGGGGTACAGACCTCGACCACCCAGGAATGCTCTGCTTGTCCTTCACACGAATGCGAACATTTTCGAAGCATTGATATTCTTGCGCCTTCAATGGGTTCGGTGGGTCACGGTAACACGGAATAAAGTGGTCCAGCGACTTGAAGGTCACAGGCACGAAGCCTGCTTCAAAGGTAGATGGAAATTGCTTCTCACAGGAGTCTACGTTCGACGTAGTTGCACAACCCCAATAAGCGACCCATGCAATGCTTCCACCGGGCTTCAAATTCTTTCCGTCCAACGCGACCTGCAATTCTTCGTCAACCATGGCAAATGTCGGGTCCACCCTGAAAATCTCAGGCGCTGGGAAAGTGGCGTCGTACAGTTTCCCCGGCACATCCACCACAAACATCACCGCCATGAGCATCATCAGGTACCTTGCCCATCGTCGATGGCAATGCAGCACCAGCCACGCATTTAGCAATAGCAGCGCTCCGTCAATGCCCACAGGCATACACAATTCCTGGGCAACGGTCCTTTCCCATTGCAGCAGCGCTGCGTGGCACGTATCCGCCGCGTGGTACACCTCGTCCATATGCACGTTCAGCTTGACCAAAGTATTGTCCACATTGAACATATCCGGCAGCTCTCTGCAAATGGTCCAGTACAGCAAGACCAGTCCGAACGCCATGAACGTCACGTTGGCCAGTGCACAGCCGAAAAGTTCCTTCATGGAGCGACATCCCAACGGCCAGAACCTGTGCACCATCATACCACTCAACGGTCAGTACAAATGCAACCAAAAGGACTGCAACCTCCAGCGTCTTCTCACCCGTAGCCCTTGCGTATCAAGCACGCAGCACAGAGCAGCAGCAACGGCGCGAATGCCACAACCAGCAGCGACCAGAGCGTGGAGCGGAGGAAACCCGGCGCGTCGACCACCAAGACGTCTGCCGCATCTCCGTCTTCGCTCTCACTGTCGCTGTCCGGGTGGTTCTGCACGTATTGGTCCAGAAAGTCCCCCCAGTTGGGGCGGCGCTTGAGGTTCTCCAGCCGCTCCTCAATATACTCGGGCGATCCCACGTCCAGCGGCGGCAGGATGTGGCTGTGCTCAGGCGAAGTGTCCACGTTGTCGGCGTCGTAGCTGCTCTCGGCCTCCGGTTCCTCTGGCGCCCGCAGCCGCATGCGCATCGTCTTGTCTCGGGTCGGGGAATTTGGCTCTGGACGACGACTGAGACGAAAACGAACCCATCCAACAGCATGTGTTGTCAAATGACCTAGTAAAGAGCATTATAATAGTGGATGTCATAGTGGAGACCGCCTGGACACCATGAGCGACTCGCAGACGCCGAGTATGGGGCAGATGGCGGCTTACCGCGCCATGAAGTTCGCCGAGGAGTCTCGCGAGAGCTGCTGGAAACGCAGCGTGGTGGCGTGCGTGGCTGGAGCTGCCATGGGCGTGGGACTGGGCACGTTCCTCGGTACATTTGAAGGAGCTCATGGAGAGTTAGTGGGGCGCAACATGCGCGAACAGGTGATGGGAGCTCCTGACTGGGGAAACAAATATGCAGGAGAGGTTTCTATACTGACTGCAATGCATTGGCGTCATGTGCGCAGCTCTACAACGGCTTCAGCAAGTCCATCAAGGCTGGTTACGTGCGCAGCGTCTACTTCTCCAAGGCACGTGACGAAAGACAAGGAATCAATTGTAGGAACTTGGTAAATTGACGTTATTGGTGCTGTGGTCAGGAGTTCGCAATGGTTGGAAGCATCTTCGCGGGAGTTGAGTGCGTGATCGAGCGCGAACGAGCGGCGCACGACATCCTCAACCCGCTCTTGGCTGGCGGCGTGTCGGGTGGTGCGCTGGGCGCGTGGGCGGCGCGCACTTCTGGCGCAAAGTGTGAGTTACAAATGGATACTTATAGTGGAGAGCATTGGGGGTGCTGACTTGCGGTGGTTTGTGCAGTGCTGGTGCAGAACACTGTGAAAGGTGCAGCGGGGTTCGCCGTCATGGCGGTCGTTTTTGAAAAGGGCATCGAGTTTATGACGAACTAGACTGATAGAAGACAGATAGATGCGCATTTTGCAGTTCACGCTGGCAGGTTTACTTCTCTCGCCTACATGTCCTTGAAGACGAAGGGCGTTTCTAATGTAAATGTTTCCCCATCAGGCACGGCATCCCCCAAGTCCTCACTTGAGCGTGTCATGGGTGTACAGCGGAACGAAACAATTTGGTGATGCTCGTGCGCTGCGGTAGTCTCGGCGCAGCAACCGTTCCCATTTACACCCTTCTTGACTACCTTGGTCTGAGGGGATTTCTCGGGTGAAGTCAGAGACGTAAGCTTCGTGGTCCCGGACCGCTGTGGATTAAACTTAATTGCCACGACAATCATCCCTCTCTGAAATGAATTTGCAAAAGTTAGATCCAAGTTCAGGGTAAATTCTGTGAATGACAGACGTACAGCTGATATGCGGAATGTGGAAGTACACTTCTTGGGCGGATGAACACCCAAAGCTTCGTCGCGTTCTTCAGCCTGCTGCGTTTTTTCTTGTGTTGCAGTTGGTTGGGCTTTCGTGACAATTTCCAGAAGGCCGGAGTTGTCTTCAATCTCGATGAGGAATGGAGATGGAGAGGTGTTCTGCAAGAAAATATTGGTTGGAGGAGCTGAAACAGCACTCTGCAAGAATTATAAGATTAGTTTCACATAGTTTCAAAACAAAACTATCACGCACCGAAGATGGTTTTTTAAACGTGAACTCGTCGGGCGTCACAAGTATGGGCCTTGGGATTTTCCTTGGAGTTTGTACATGTGCAGGTTCTTGACTTTGTGCTTCCTCCTCAAACTCTTCGAAGTCGTCATCAAACGAGTTGTGTCGCTGAGCTGCCCGAGGCGATCGCAACCCAATTTCGCTGTCTGGCGCATTGAGGGCGTATTTAGTTCCGAACCAAGCTGGCAGCTCGCCTTTCGCCTTTTTGAAGCTTTCGATCTCTACGGCATCTTTCCCAAAGTTGTCCAACTGCTTAGCAATTTCCGTCCAAATGTTCACGTCGATCGGGAGATTGAGCACCTTTACCATTTGCAATAAAAGCACCATGCAAGGTCAGCAACTCGGATGGCTACCAGTACAGGGAATTTCAAAGAACACGTACCCGCCACTCGACTCGCTCGGATGAATGGATATCGTGGGTAAGGGGAAACCCCACATTGACTTTCACAACTTTGTGGAAAACGTTTTGAAACTCGAGGCAGTAGTCGTGTATGAGGTCGCTGAGTGAGTCAAACCTCATTTCCTTGTTCATGAGCTTGTCGCATCGACTGAGGCCTAAAGCTCCCCATTTTTGCTGCTGGTGCCGCACGCCCAATATGATGTGGCGGTGCGTCGAAGTACCAGCAGTAGTTTTGAAGCTGATAGGAAAGCGCTCCAGGTTCGCCAGCCCCGCTGTCAGGTAAGCGGCTAAGAAAACCGCCTCCAAACATTGGATTGGGAGACCCTCCTTGATAATCTCCTTTGCTGTGTTTGCGATGCTTTTGAAACTACGATTTTTGTTCACGTCAAAGTAAAGTGTTCCGGTGTAGTTGTACCTGATCAAGATAAGGTAAGTATCTGAGCAAGACAACAAGTGCTTGTTGTCAGGGATTTTAGTTTTCGCACTCGAGAGAGGTGATGACATTTTGAACAGCGTGGAGCCTGTTCTTCATGGACACCTTAGGTCCGAGCGAAGGCACTTTCGGTTCCGGTGGCTGAATCATTATTAGGCTTCAGCTTGGCACGAAAAAAACACAAAACTGAAGCACTCACAAACCTCTGGAAGAATCGTCATAGCCTTCACTTTTTGCCACGCATCCTGAAGCTCCTCGCTGGAAATCGCAGCCATGCCGCCCGTCAAATCAAAAATCACACCTGAGCACACAGCGTCGTGTACCAACTTGCTAAAAATGGAGAAGCAGTTCCACATAACCACTATGTTTGGCTGCAACAAAAGTAGCTAATCAACACAAATTCTTGCTTGGTTTGCAACAACGTCAGAAAAGTAGTCAAAGTGATTTAGGTACTTCAAATTCAAAGGGATAAACAACATTACCTACAAAAATCCCACGTCTTAGCGAAGCTGCGCCATAAAATTTATAGCCCCCTGCTTCTTAAGGCGCGCTAGCACGGGGTTCTCCTCCTCGGGTGCAGGCCCAGATTTGGTCTCTTCGTCAAACTTACGACTAGCACGGCGTTGACTCCTGCGGAAACGCGTGTGGCTGTCTCCCCCTTCGTTACCGCTACGCTCTTCATCACTTTCAATAAACGAAGAATTCTGGCGAGACTCCGACCGAGTTAGTCTCCCACGAGACGAAGGTCTCTCCTTCGCAATTCGTTTCTCAAGACTGCCACTGCCGCTACCACTTTGCTGGCGATGGCGGCTGCGATGAGATCGACGAGAGCGGTTTGAGAGATGGACTTCTTCATCATCTTCGGTACTGTCATCATCATCGTCATCGAGGAAGGACGAGTTTTGGCGTCCCAGATCCGAAGGCCTCGTCCACGCGCTTTCATTCAACGATGACTTGCGGTTGACGGACGAAGCCTTGCTCGCAGCCCGCGGTTTGTCCAGAAGACTATCATCGCTGTCGTCGTCAGACTCGTTATCAGCTGGGTTCTCCTCTTTAATCGGGTCGGTTTGCAAAATCTCACCGAACATTGTGTTGAACGAAGCGCGACGATTAAGATGACGCCGTGGGTCTGCCAACCCTGCGCGGTGCGCGGGGATTGGAGCGGCAGTGTTCTCTGCCTCGACAGGAAAATCACCGTCAATAGCGGGCATAGGTCGTTCGACCATCGAGCTTCGTCCGGGTATTTGAAGGGGCAGCACGCGTTCCGGGCCCCAATTCAGAGAGCTGAGACTGTCCGACTTAGGACGCATTCGGGTATGCGTATTCTCCGATTGTTGTTGCTCTTCTTTTTGCTGTTGCATCACAACGCTCTCCGAAAACTGTTTTGAGCGTCTACGATGACGTCTGTGAGTACGCCTCCAAATTGCAGCTCGCGCCTGCAGCAAATCATTTCTCTTATCTTCATCGGGAAGAAGTCTCGCCATTTCGGGAATCAGTTTGCAGCACTCTTGCGCCCCTACTGCACCCAGAAGGAAGGCACAATACTCCATGGCGGATGTCTTTTCACGACCAAAGTCTTTCGTCTGATCTTGAAAGTCCTGGACACGCTCCTCATCATAGGAAACCAGTTCGCGGACCGTTTGGATGATCTTCTTGTGCAACTTCTTCGCAGCTTTCGGGTCCGTTTCAGGGAAAATTTCCACAAACTCCTCGCCCTCCTCTTCTAGTGTTGATGAGCTCTTCCTTCGCAGCAGCGCAGGCAATGTAGAATCCGTGCTGGAGTATTGGCTAGAAGGTGCTTGAGACTCAAAGCTCAGCGGTTCCGCCGCTGGTTGTCCAACATCTTGATGCTGCTCATTAATCAAAGGCGACTCTGACCCATCGCTGGCTTCATCCACTTCAACATTTGAGTGATCTGGTGCTGCTACGGAAACATTAATGACGGGAGGGATTTCTTCATTTTCACTGGTATCCATCTCGCTTGATGTAGACGACTGAGCAAACAAAAAGAAAGACGTCAGCGTAGGTGACCATGCTGGAATCTTCAGCGACTATCACTTACCGTTATCTCAACGAAGAAATCAAATCCGAGAAACTTCTTGACTTTGCCAACGAGGACGGGGTCTGTGGAGATTTCAGGAATTTGGAATACCTGCATTGACGAACACACGCTACATAAGCAAAAAAGAAGGGCGCATTGACAATATATCGACAACAAACCTCCTCAACGTAGCGAGCAAGCTGCTGCTCCTTCAGGCCCTGCATGGACTTCTTCCGCATGCCTCCAAAAATCGAATCCCGCTTGCGGTCCTTCGGGAACAAAATTTGCGTCATATGTACACCAAATGACACACGCAGTTCACTATGAAATCCAAGCAGACAGCAGAGCAGCGAGTCAATACTCAAATCTATCTGAGTGGGGTCACCTGCCATCATGAACTCACTCGTCGAAGGATTGCAACTCTGCAAAAGTCTTCCAAACTTTCCACTTGATGCTGGGCTGGTCAATCGGACGCGTAGGTAGTGATAATTGACACGACAACTCGAACTCCTGTTCAAAATTTCACCATATGGTAAGCACCTCCAGTCACAGAACCCAAGGACGGAAGACACGCACCACCGTCTCCGTGTGTTCATCGCGCAAACTGGACGTGAGCACGCACGAGAACTTGTGACCGACGTCTTCGCTGGCGCTGATCGGGAGACGCTCATGCTCCGTAATGGCCGTGTAGACTGCAAAGAACCAGGCGTCCGTGGTAGCCTTGTCCTTGTCTTGCAGCTTGACCTTCTGCTCACGTACACAAGAAACACCAACGTCGTCAGCCTCTTCATCACTCAACATTTGTATACATGGTCAGCGTCTTCCCCACTGACCTTACGGAGCCCCGTGCCGGCCTCGTAAATGATGAATCCGTCGGGAACTTGCTCCAGCTTGGCATCGCGTAAATCAATTCGCCCCAACGGGTGCAGCATGTCCTGGTCCGCCAGCGAAGAGTACGCGAGCTCCAGCAGCTGCGGCTGTAGTACCACCGTCACACGCTGCGCCTTGGCCTTGCCCTGGTGGCTGCGACGCGCAGGTTCGTCTAGACGCGACAGAAGCAGCAGCCCCTGCATCTGCTTCATGCGGCGACGCCCGCCCTTCTTGCGCGACTGGGGGGCCGACGTCATGGCTGCTCGGGCTTGAAGAAGCGGATTATGCTCTGGCACTCCCGACCTCCTTCCGCGACAGCCGCGCTCCGTGAATCTGGCCTCGTTCTAATATCGCATACAGATGGACAGTCGTTGGATGTGCCATCCTGTCCAACGTGATATGTGTAGTGGACCACACCAACTGTACACCATACCTACACAAACCTATTACCATCATTACGTGTCATAATGAAATCAAGTCATTTTTTGCGCAGTGCAAATTCTAGTTAGTTGTATGCCCAGCCTATAGAAGTTCTACGAAATCTAGATCAGCGTCACAAGCCCCCTTTTGCGCTATCTGATAGGTGGAACATATCTAAATAGCGTCGTCTAACTCGACTTAGAAGCCGGAATACAGCCAAAAGTATAGGTGTCACAAAACTTATGTCGCGGAGTGTAGTAAAAACAAAAGGGCATTTGACAAGAACAGTCATTTCCTCGCCAGTACCAATAAGGTTGCAACTCACCTTTTTTCGCGACAAGACCAGTAATAATGATTTTTGGAGCGACAAGTGTAGTTGCAGCTTGGGGAGATAGAAATTGTCGCGTCCGTTAGAAACCTGTCTATCCACTTAATAGGACCATGTACTCGCCGAGCGTCCAGCCACTCGTCCAAGCGCTACATAAGCATTGCTTGGCAGGTGACACGCATCGTTCGCCACTCCAGCAGCAACTGCAGCAAGTGGATCTCTTGTTTCGGAAGCGCAGTCATTAGCAGCAACATTAACGAGTACTTATCCCTGCTCGAAGAAGCGTGGTGCTCACTAGTAAGCTACAAACGATTGCCGCTAGCCGTGTCGCTAAATAGCAGCTACTGTAGTCTGTAAAGTATGGTTGGGATACCTGTATCGACTGCCCTACGAAGAGCTATATCATTGAATACTACTGCCCAGCACTTGGGGCTAGAAACTTCAACACTCTTCGACGAACATTGGTTATGCAGTATCAAGCAGAGGATCTTGACCACTAAGCTAAAAGGGACTGGCCGTTGGAGTTAGTGCTATTTTGCTATCCTCCCTCAAGGGACAATGTCCCTTTTTAGTGTACTCGTGGTATTTTCGTCACGGAATTAGGCAGGATTTGATCGTCTGCGTCCCTTATTGCTCTATAAAGGAATTGTCCTTATATAGAGAGCTCAGAAAGTCGCGCGCCGGGGGGATTTGAACCCGCACCGTTTGGGCTCATAACCTAT
>AUWJ02027636.1:0-11958 GCA_000468175.2 Phytophthora cryptogea
AAAAAAGTATTGCCTTCCAGAAGCTCATTTATCGCCACGCAGCACAAATCGCAATCATCTCTGTGGCTCTTTTCGCCATGCCTGCAGTTGTCGTGGCAATTCGCTGCACTTGTTCGCCCTTGGTTGCGTACTCTGGACTAAACGCCACTCTTAATGAGCTTCTCGCTCATGCGTTGCAGCCAGCACCGACAGAGCCAACGTTCGCAAATGTGGAAGGTGGGCAGCCTTGGGTGGAGAAGTACATTCATCCGAGTGAGAAGCACGAGCTTTTTGGAAGTAACTCGCTTTACCGACGCACTACCGGCTTCGAAGGAGATTTCGCTTTTAATGTTGATGTCTCGACGACCAACCCACCTAATGTACTGGTGATCGGAGTTGATTCTTTCCGGTTTGAAGACTCGCGATACCTTGTTGGAGAAAATGACCCGTCCAACCTGTTCAAGGGCACCAACATGACCATCACGCCAAACTTTGACAAGTGGCCAAGCGCGGCGTAGCTCTTCGCAACATTTGGTCAAGCAGTCCTACGAGTCGTTCCTTGGAGAGTTTGCTGTTCGCACAAGTTCCTTACGACAGCACTGTGAAGACAGGAATCACTGGCGGCAGGAATGGAACGAAGCTGTCGGGTTTTCCTCAGCTATTCACTGCCAAGGGATACGAAACTTTCTTCACGACTGAGTGTCCGACACGTTTCGAGAACTGGGACGTGTTCCTTCCCACGCACGGCTACGAGACTGTGTGGGACTCCAAGGACATGATGAAAATTGCCGAGCGCGACCTCGGTATTTCACGTGGCGACTGGCGTGGGGGTTCGCGTCGCGGATTCAAATGGGGAGTGCACGACGATATTAATTTGCAGATTCTCGGTGACTTGCTCGTGAAGAAAACGAATGAACAGGATCAGCGCATGAGTAGCGGTGAAGCCAAGAAGCCGTTACTTATCACGCACTACACAATCTCGAGCCACGCACCTTTCAAGGCACGTCCGGCATGGTACTCGGAAGCTAGCAAACCTGATTTTTCTGCGCTGTATGAAGGCCAAAAGAATGCAGAGATGATCAAGAACTACTTGGAAATGAGGTACTTTACTGACATGGAGCTAGGCAAGTTCATGGACCGAATGAAGCAGGAGGGAATTCTCAACGATACCATTGTGGTGATCATGGGCGATCACGGTCAGGCCCCAGAAGTGGATGTTACCAATACTCACGAATCTGTAACGCGTGTAGCTGGAGCCATTATTGCCGAAGGAAGGCTCCGAGACGCTGCTGGCCTCGTGATTGAAGATGCTGTGGAGCAGTATGACATTCTCAACACGCTGGCAGATATCACTGGTGTGCCCGAAGGAGGCTTCCTTCAGGACGGCGTCGGGCGCTCACTCAAGCGGAAAGTCAACTTTGGCGAACGTGTAGTTTCCCGAGTCGTAAGATGTCTATCGTTCGAGGTCACCAGCGTCTGCGGTACGATCAAGTGACGGCGTCGATGACGCTGCACGATACGGAGACCGACCACAGCATGGCCATCGACTTGTTTCCAGAGCTCACAGCCGAGGAGCAGGCTGAGTGGAAAAAGTGGCGCGACTACGGGCGACGAGTGACAGYGTACTACACAAAGCGGTGGGACGAGAACTGCTTGCTGGCTGTGGACTGCGCTTCAGGAAACTAGAATYGCAACAAAAAATAATTTACAGGTGTAGTGTACTTGGCATTTCACATTTTGAGTTGTTGTACATWAGCCAAGGCCGTAGCATTGAGACCACAAATGCCGAGCACGAGCAGCTGTATCATCATCGACTGCTAACCCAGAAGTTCGAGGCCGTTTGCACGAAGTTGCGTGCCAGCCATGACTTTCTCCTTTCATGCAAAGCGCTTGCAGTTCCCTGTTCATTTTTATCTTAACTATCGCTCCAACTTTCATGCCGATGCAGTTCTAGAGCAGAAGATTCTACACATAATCATTTCTTCGTGTGCTGAGTGAATTTACTACAAGTAGCATTGTTTGAGTGGCGTAAGTTTCTCAGGCTCGTGAAAAAAGGATCCCAAGCAATTCCCATCATAATCACTTTTGTGTATTGTTATCGGTCCTTTCGTACATGTACTGCATCGCTTTCTCAAGGAAATTCAGTGCAAGCAGTTGGGTTCTGCTTCTGTAGTTGAATACTTGAAACTTCCCGATATAAACCAAACAAAACATGAACTTCTGCGAGTCACTCACGCGCTCTGTGTGATGAGTCAGCCAGCCCAGTGTAAACTGCACTTGCCTGGCTCAAATCCGCAAGCTTACGAAAATTTGTTGATCGGAGGCCCATGATCTGCAGTTTGCTCGTAATCCTTGCATCCTCTACAATGCAGAGTACAGTAGGTACAGACACAGCATTTTTTTCGTGCGATTGTAGCGACAGGAGGATAATTATCGTGATAGGCAATGCAGTAATAGGCAGCCTATTAGGCATGCCCCGTTCTAACAGAAAAAAATCATCTGCCCCGAAACAAATCTCGCATACGGGATTGCCAATTGGCCATGCCACTTGCCGAGCGGTGGCGTCTTCATTCCTAAGTTTGCAGCCCAGCAGAACCGCAAGTCGATTTCGACTGCAATGGAAATTCAAAGTTTGCTCCCCGACACCAGAGACCTCCAGTCCACTCGATGTCGATTTCCAGAGTCCGTCGACGGCGACGCGGAAGAAATCGACGACGTCGAGACTAAAGGCACTCGACACTCGGCCGAGTCGCTCCAATTTGCTGACATTTGTGCTCTTCCCTGGTTCGGCTGGTTGTTCGTCTACGCGTTTGTGTTATTTTGCTTTTCTGCAACTCGCTGCGTGATGCTCAACGCTTTGGTAGAAATGTACGGCAGTCCCCAAGACTACACGACAACGTTCAAGTCTGCGGCGTTGGGGCTTGGACTCCTTGAGGATTTTGTATGTGCCACGTATTTCGTGTGTGCACTTTGGTTATTTGATACTTTTAAACGAGCTGCTGTCGAACGATTCAAACGGAAGGATGGAGTTGGTACGGGAGTTGTGGAGAACGCTGCTACGTTTGTGGTCTCGTGGATGTTTTTCTTCGTCATGATGGCTCCTTTCATTGCCGACATGTTACTCGTGGCAAACCGCAACATGCGTTTTACAATTGACCTCCTCGACGCTTTGATCAAGGAACGACATCATGTTAACGCTGCACCGATTGAGGCCGAGGAATTGGAGAAAGGTTACATGGCTGCCACTGGATTGATCGTTGTCGCGGGACTTTTTGCTGTCGTGCGGACGTGGATGACCTGGACGGATCTAGCGCACTGGAATCCGACACATTTGGTAATGGACTCGACGAAAGTTAAGGGTTATAGCGCTGTCAAATACGTGGAAGTTGCTCTCGAAGAGGGCAACGACAACGTCGAGGACGCTACAGATGATGAAAGGGGAGACAAAATGTCGAAGAGCGCGAGCCGCTACCCCGTGAAACTTAGTTATCGTCAAGCTTTACAAGTCAGTATCGTCCTTCTTGGTCTTGTTGTCGTACCCGCACTTGTTGTGGCGATACGTTGTGTGTGTTCGCCTCTTGTGGCGTACTCAGGACTAAACGCGACTCTGAACGAGCTGTTTGCTCACGCTTTGCAGCCGATGCCTATGGATTCAACATTTACCAGTGTCGAGGGCCAGTCTTGGGTAGAAATGTACATTGACCCGACCGAAAATCATGAACTTTTTGGAAACGACTCGCTTTACCGACGAACTACTGGCTTTGAAGGGAACCTCGCTTTCGATGTCAGTGTTGACAACGACGATCCGCCTAGCGTACTAGTGATCGGTGTCGAGTCTTTTCGATTCCAGGATTCACGCTACCTCGTTGGAGAAGATGATCCCTCCAACTTGTTCAAAGGCACCAATTTGACTATCACACCAAACTTTGACAAGTGGGCCAAGCGTGGCGTTGGTCTTCGTAACATTTGGTCCAGTAACCCCACAAGCCGCTCGCTGGAAAGTTTACTCTTCGCCCAGGTCCCCTACGATAGCACCACCAGCACGGGCATCACTGGAGGCAAAAAGGAGACGCCATTGTCCGGGTTGCCTCAGCTTTTCGAGGCCAAGGGGTACGAAACCTACTTTTCCACGGGGTCTTCGATCACTCTGGACGATTGGAATGTTTTCCTACCAAACCACGGATACAAGAACGTGTGGGACGTGAAAACAATGATCGGTCTGTTAGAAAAACTCAACCGAGTCAAGCGTGAGGATTGGTTTGGTCGCCCTCACCGAGGATTCAATTGGGGCGTCCACGACGATCTGAGCTTTGATCTTCTGGGTGAGTTGCTGATGCACAAGGCAAAGAAGCAAAAGTACCGAGTAGCTCACGGCAGGCCGAAGAAACCACTATTTATCACGCACTACACGATCTCCAGTCACGGACCTTTTAAAGCGCGCCCAACATGGTACGATGAAGCGGACAAACCCGATTTCTCAGCCCTTTACGAAGGCAACGAGCGTGCTACGGAAATTAAAAACTATCTCGAGATGAGGTATTTCACCGACATGCAGCTAGGGAAGTTCATGGATCGGATGGAGAAGGAAGGTATTCTCAACGACACCATCGTGGTTATCATGGGCGACCACGGCCAAGCACCCGAAGTCGAAATTATGAACACGGACGAGGAATCGGTGACGCGTGTAGCGGGAGCCATCGTTGCTGAAGGACGGCTGGGCAATTCTGCAGGCCTATTGATCGAAGATGCTGCGGAGCAGTACGACATCCTCAACACGCTAGCAGATATCACCGGATTGCCTGCAGGAGGTTTCGTACAGACTGGAGTCGGACGCTCACTCAAACGTAAAGCTCCATACGGAAAGCGTCCAGTCTTCAGCAACGACCCGAACCGCAAAATGGCGATCGTGCGTGGCCATCAGCGACTACGTTATGACCGAGTTACAGACGCAGTTTTGCTGCACGATACCGAACGCGACCACGCCATGACCACCGATCTGTTCCCCCAACTTCCGCCCGAAAAGCAGGCAGAGTGGATGGCGCTGCGAGATAATGGCCGACGCATTACTGCGTACTTCAAACAGCGGTGGGACGAGAATTGTCTGCTTGCTGTCAACTGTACAGGGAGAAACTAGAGTATGAAGCAGGAAGAAATATGAAATCTTAAGACTGTTTTGTTGAATGAACCAGCTAGAGGCAATTGAACTCACCTTGACTCTCGATCAAATGTGCCAATGACGAAGGATCCCCACTAGAGCAGCAGTAAAGCGACCTTTATCAGCAGTAGTTTGTTTCCAAGCTCGGTATCGCCGCTGGATGTAGCGTGCAGCAGTGTGTTCTTCCGGTGGCCGGTGAGCAAAGTAGCGCGTGACTGTAAACTCCACAAGACTGGGAGTAGCAAATTCTTCCGACCAGAAGCTAGGACGGGCACGACCAACACGATTTTCAGGAGATACGCGGAACCGATAAACACGGTGAGGCTTGAGGAACGTCGCGTGCAGTTCAAGGCCGCGAGACACCGTGATTTCTCCTCCACTCTCCATGGTGTCCTGAAATCGAGCATCACTTCGGTTGGAACGAACGCTGTATTCCACGTGAAAGCTACGCAACGATGCACCGCCGTCATGAGCAGGCAACTTCCAGTTCACAATCACACTTGTAGGCGTCACATCAGAAATGTTTGGTGCGTCAGGCACTGCATCCGGTACCGTCGGAGCGTTGGTCTGTACTAGAACGCAGGCGTCACTGACACCGCTAACTCCCAAGCTGTTGATGGCACTCACGGTGGCGCTGTAAAAAGTTTCACCTTGTAAGTGCTGCAGCAAAAATGCCACCGCTGTCGTATCTGGACTCAGTATGTGCGTGTCTTGTGAGGGCAACGTGAATTCCCGAGTTAACGTACGGAGACGGACTCCGAACTGCATGTCTTCCGAGTACAGAGCAATATTGTACGCTTCGATCGGCAGACCATTGCGTTTTGGTGGCACCCACGTGAGAAGAAGAGTATGAGCTGAAGGTTTAACCAGATCCGGAGGTTCGGGAGTGTCGGGGACATCGCACAAAGTAGACACCGAGGTGCTCGGAAGAGACTCAAGAGATGTCAAGAGCTTGTTGTCAACCAGGTTGGAAGCAGAAACCCACACAAGCACTGGGCAACCAGGCTCCAAACCGGTCAGCGTGTACTTCGTTCGAGCGATCGATCGCGTAAGAAGATTAATTGACTGTTCTCTAGGAACAGAGCACCATTCGATCTCCTGACACCATCGTAGAGTGTATTGAAGCACTTCACTGCCATTGCATCGTGGCTTTTCCCACTGCACATCGAGTTGCCGCTTGTCAACGCTCATGATTTCAGGTTTTTCAGGCTGGTCTGGTGCCATACAGTCCATTTTGACGTAGTCGCTTACACGTGAGAACTCACCCAGACCACAACGATTCGTCGCTGCCACCGCAAACTGGTAAATTTCACCGGCCCAGAGCTCATCCACTGTGTACGAAAGCGTACCATTCGATTTCAGAGGCTGAACTAGTGTTGTCGTTGTCTTTGACCTCGATATTTTCGAGACAGCTGAAGCTGAAGGAGGTTTTTGGGACGCAGCAGCGTTGTTAGCGTTGTCGGTAGCTTTGGTCTTTTCACTCCGCTTTCTTTTCCCGTGGTCTGGAGCGGGTGCTGCATTCCTCATCGTTCTCACACTTGCAGTTGGACGTCGAGTGTTTGTCTCTGTGTCTTCTTGCTCTATGAAGGATTCTTTCAGGTCGGTCACAGGAATCGTAAGTTCCCGTAGCGGGACAAAGGCATTATTTTCCGGCCTGCATTGAATCGTGTACGACGAGATCGCGGCGCCATTCGGGCACGGAGCTGTCCAGGAGAGAGTGATTCGCGTGGCTTCTCGATTCTTGTGCTGTACCGGGCGGTCGATTCTGGAAGGGATAAAAGCGAGTGTTTCTACGGGCTCCGTTGCAGGGCTGAACTCGCTGGTCCCAATCTGTAGATGAAAAAGTCAGTAAAACTATCTCCCATGCTGCAATACCAATCTTACATTATTCACGGCTGCGACTTGCAGTATATACTTCACGCCTGGCTGGAGGTTATCGATGGACTTAGTGAGGTATTTCGCGGGTGCCTCTATGTCAGGAACAGTCTTGACGTCACTACCATCGCCAACAAACGAGCTTATCTGTACCATTCGTACAACATAATGGAGAATCTTGGCGCCATTTGCAAGCGGTTCGACCCAGGATATGTTGATTGAGAAGCGGTCGACCGATACAACGATCGGTATCTCCGGTTGATCAGGGCTCGCTGGACGAACTCGCCACTGTATTGCACTCGTATCTTCACTAGTTGAGATGAGGAAGATGCCACTCGGGTCGAAAACGGTTGATCTGATAGTATCGTTGTGTCCTGACAAGCTGAATACGCACTGGGCTCGCTCAGGGCTGTTTCTCCGCCAAACTTTGACTAAATTGTCCGATCCACCAGTAGCCAGCAGCATCTCGTACAAACTCAAGTCGCAGGTTGTTGGGGATGTGAGGGCACAGCAGGTGATCGGAGCGCTATGCGCGTCAAAGACCGTTTCCAAGATTACGCCTCGCTCCAACGACCAGTACCGAATTGACTTGTCGAGCGCCACAGTCACGACCAAATCCAGTTCTTGGCCCACCGCACAACCAGTGATTGTTGAGGAGTGAGAGGAAAATGCTCCGTCCTGCTCAAGTGAAGTAGAGTAGGCTTTAATTAATCAAGCATCATCACGTTGTAGCAGAAACGTTTGAGCGTACCAGTGTGCTGGTTGAAAACGTACGAAGTACGCGGCCATTTGCGTCAGGAAGAGTTGGGAACCTCGTCACTGTTTTTGCTGGAATCGAGTCGAGAGTTTCATCCGGTTCCAGTGAAAGCGACAACGCGGGTGTAAAGAGCTTTTCAAAGTCGAAATTCTCCATCTTTCGGAACTGCGTTTTCATCCGAGCGCTTTCCTCGGCTGACAGAGCGCTGACTTGGTTGTTATTGTCAAGAACTTCAGATGCACTCGTGCTTTCGCTTACTGGTTGTGGGTCTGCATTTGGGATGCTTTGACTACCCTTGACGGTCTTTAGTAGGCGCTGTTCTTCAGTATCCGTGGGGTCGATTCCTTCAATGATATGCTCGAGGCACTGCCTGACATCAATCGTTTTGTTGCGTTCTTCTGCACTTTGAGAAGGAGCGAGAAGTGTCAACATTTCGTCACTGTCCCGAAAGTGCATCCACTGGTGGTTGGCAACGAGCGTCGTCATTGCCTCGTCGAATGCGAAGAGATTTGTCGCCGATTCGATGGAAAAGGAGAAAGGAAGCGCTTGTTGCCATTCCAGACGCTGGTTGTCAAGTGTCGACGCATTGTCTCCTTTGTCGAGGGCTCCAGAGATATCCCACAGCTTCACAACACACTCGCCACAAGTCACTAGAGCCTGGTTATCCACTGTGAAGTCAAGACAGGACGCTCCGTCCCCGTGGACTGGTAGAATCAGCAAAAGCGTTAAGCAAACTGCGTTTGGCCTTGACTTTGCGGCATTGAGTGAAGCTGGGTCGTTGCCATCCTGAATCGTCGACTCCACTTTCCAGACCATGCACGTTGAGTCCCACGACGCTGTAGCGAGTAGTCCACCATCATGACTGAATTTCATCGCAGAGATGGCTTGCTGGTGTCCCCTGCAGTAGTTATTTGCAACGTCGAATGCCTTGTCTGAAGCTGGAGCTGGAGTAAGCGTGTTTGTTTGATAGGCAAAGTGATGGACAAGCGGCTCGTTATCTGTCCTACCAGCAAAGAACTGTTAGTAAGCCTCTTGTCCGTCCTCTTCTTCTCCTTGTAACACACGCACAGGGAGCGTAGGCGACGACAATTTCCTTCAACTCTGACTTTTGAGACTTGACAGCTCCACCACAGACCGATCGAGCGTGAAACGAAGACACATCAAGAGTGTTCAGCAGTTTGCTAGTGGTGAAGTCCCACACCGATACACTAGTGCAAACACAACCTCATTAAGAAGCAAACGTATTTCAACTTACAAGTAGATATAGTACCCACCAGTCCAAACCGAAAGTGAAGAGTATCACCACTTCTTTCTCAACGTGAGAACTCGGAGCAATGCAGACAATCGCCACGTCCGTGATACTGCTTCGGTGGCTTTCAAACCCTCGCGTTTTCATCCCCGACGTGAGCCGTGGGCGTCTGGAGTCCACATACTTGCCATTGACAAAGAAGAACCCTTCAAGTAGAGCACAGAGTCACATGTCACCACTAGTTATCGCCACCTACTCCACTGTATCAACTGCTTAGGGCTTTTACCATCTTCTCGTAGGGCATCGTCTTCCAACTTTTTCTGCAAGGCATCGAGCATCGCCCGAGCGCTTGCTCGGTTTTGTGCACTGCGGCCGTCGCCATGGGCCGCGAAAAATTGCTTCCTCTGCTCCTCGAGTTGTTGCCTCCGCGACGCCTTCCCCATGTCAAGTAGCAAGTGTCTTCTCACAAAAAAACCGACGTTGCAAGTTGAGAGAATTGGGATCGAACCATGGCGGCGATGGTCCTGGTTGTGGCGCTTTCTAACATTAACATCCTACGTTCTACTTGCACACAACTAGTAGTATCCACACTGGGATGTGGACTTCTTTGTAGTTGGTCGAAAATGCGTTGCTATATTCCGGTTTGGTAGCAATGTCGGATGTATCACAAAGTCGATGCGGGTGGCAAAAGCGTCTCATGCTTCTCATTCCGGAGAAATGATGCTGGCGTATCAAAGCAAATGATGCGCATTGCGAGCAACAATGATACCCAGGTGAACACCCCACATCGTTTTAGGCCACTGCGCTTCCGACGGGATGATAAAATCTTCTGGCACTTTGCGATCTCCGGCCACAGTCGCGTACGTATCCAGCGACGGCACAACATACTTGGCAAATGCTTCTGACGACAGTCTCATGGTGAACCCCAAAGCGTCCAACATGGCCGCATCTCGACCAAAATGCGAAAAGTACGATCCGGTCCTCCTCATATCGATCAGTGTTTGTCCAAGATTCAACCCCCACGCCTGCTTTGGCCACGGATTATGTGACGGCACGATAAAATTGGTCGGGATCATGCAATGTCCATTTTGTGCTGCGTAGATCTTCAGTGATGCCCTCTCTACTTCGCCTCACGATCGTATCAAGCAAACCCCAGAGAGTCCAGAAATGGTCTATCACGAGTCGACTGCGGGGCATAGTGTTTACAGATACGAACTCTTGAGGCAACAGCTCCGAGAGGTAGCTCCCATGATTTCTCGGGCCACGACAGCTTGGCAGGCACGAAAAATGTTTTTTCCACGATACAATAAGCGACGACATTTAAACGATCGTGTCTGCGGATGATGGGGATGACGAGCGACCGGCAGATGGTGGCAAGAGGAGCGGCCGAGGACCAGCGAGGACAACCGACAGAGCGATGACAGTAATAAATACTCCAGCAGCAACGGAGCCCAGGGTGACGACGGTAGCCCGGACGGCGAAGACAGGAAGAAACCGACGACAGAGAAGAAGATCGTGTTCGCCGCAAGGAGCCACTGCCGGACGAATGACCCAGAGGCATGGCTCGATGAGCACACGAAGACCAGGCGAGGCGACAGTTTTCCTGGATGTACGGCTGCGAGCTCGCGCGAGTAGTCGCCCTGATTCAACCCATGCACGAGTAGCTAGTTAGGATAGCGCACACAGCCCAATTTGCGGCCCGAGACGCAGTCCGAGCCACGACCCAAGACCAGACAGATTACAGCCTGAACCCACTTAACCAACGCGCGTTCATATTTGAGTACTAAGTGAGTCCATTGTCCGAGCCGATAGCGAACTCTGGAGGTAGACGGTATTTAGCAGCCCGTAGGCGATTGTGCAGCGGTACTTGTAGCCCGCCTCTTAGTCACAGCGTTGGGAGTGGCCCAGGACGCTCCTCAGGACCTGGGAGCCTCTTCATTTTCAAACTACCGGTTAAGTGATACGAAGACACGTAACTGGTTAAGAACATGCAAAATCCTGTCTTTTTTGTGCGACAAAGCGTCCGGCCAATAGTTCGACGCACGCCTAGCGCAGTTCGTGACTTCCGTCCCAAAAAGGCGACCTGCTCAAGGTTTTTCCGCTCAGAATAAAATCACCCTTTTTTTCATAAAAAACTCAATCTCTGGATTATTTTATTATCCCAAAATCCCGTTTCCCCTCGGAATTATCCACATTTTCGTAGCTTATCCATTGGTTACTAAAATCAAGAACACGGGTTTTATCCGGATGCTGCGATTTAGTAGAATCTGGATAAAACCCATTCTAGTTTAGAAAGTTTTAAGTTTATCCAGACTTGATTCGTAGCGGTACTTCCTACAAACAGCAGCCAACTCGTGATCGGCCCTTCTTGGATTCTTTGGGGTTTGCCTGCGACGCTCGAGAGTCGAAATGATAAGAGCTCGTAGTGCTGTCGGTGAAAACCTGCAAAGTTCAAAATGGACATTGCAAAGTTCCGCCACGTTTTATTGTGCCGTCGCATGATGCGTGGTCAAGGCAGGCGTGGGGATAGATCTTCGGAGGACACTCGGCAGTTTGAGAGAACTAGGGAATATTTCGTCCTTTGGTTGCGATGCTGATTGCTTGGACACGTTGGGGCTCAACATGAGACTGTCTTCAGAAGAATTAGCCAAGTATGTTGTACCGTTGCTGGATACGTACGAGAGTATGGCAGGAAACCGCAACGTTCCAGAGGACTTCGTCATCCCGTCGGAAGCTCCATGGCTTGAAACGATGTGGGATGTTCACGTGGGTGTCATTGTTGGTCGTAATGCCTGGCATGTGTTTGAATGAGCCAGGGTGGCCTGTCTGAATTGAGACCCCAGGCACACACTTTTGCCAGCACCTGCGTTTGTTATCTTTTCTTTTGCCGTAGCTGAACTGGGTTTTGAGCTAAACACAATTCTACCAAACAGCAAAATAACA
>KV743685.1:0-17094 GCA_000468175.2 Phytophthora cryptogea
ATGATAGATAGAAACCCTAACCAATTTTAAAAACTTATACCTTTGTCACCTGTAAGAAGGGTAATACTGTACATGCCGTAAAAACACATTAGTATAGGGGGGGCTTCGCCCCAATTACATGTACCGTATGGGCACCACTACTTGTATGTGGATGCTGAATTTACTCTTTTGATGAATTTGATATGAGCAGAACCAACAAGACTACAAGGTTCTATTGTTGTGGTATTTATTCAAGCATGGTATTTGGGACTCGAATCCAGAGTTTGCGTCCTCCCCAGGAGCACCTTGCCGTCTGGTCAACGCCGAAGATACACGAGCGGTTTGCTTGTGATAGTTGTTGTATCCTTACCCGTTTTAGCGGCATCATTGAGCTCAGTCGCAGTTGGATACGCGATGTTGAAGTGGACGAGTAAGAAGCCGAACTCGCCTGGTCGACCTCGGCGTGGCATGCCTTCGTTGGGGACCTTCCAGACGGTGGTGGGCTGCACAACGGCATCTCGATGCAGTTTGACGACACGGCCGTCGAGATGCACAAAGTCTTTGGTAAAGCCCACAAGCGCCTGCCGCATCGCACAACGTCTCAGTTAGCTCAGGTTTCGAGATTCACGTCAGCAGGATGTTCGCATTCCTGTAGCAACGTGATATCCAAGACGAGCTCTAGGTCATCATCCCGTCTAGTGAAGACTGGGTGTGGTGTCATCGTCTGCAGGCACAAGCGAGCAAGTATCAGGGTTTCGTGGTGACCATGCAGCTCACAATGGCAACCTTACCACATGCACGACGACGTGACCAGGTATGTGAAGCGGAGCCTGGTCTCCTTCTCGTGCCAACAAAAGCTCGTCGCCATGACGAACACCTGGCTGAAAGTACACGATGAGTGAGGCTGCTTCACGACGGAGACCTCGACCCTTGCATACACCACACTTGCTGTTCGCCACTCGACCTTTGCCCTGACAGACATTGCACCTAACACGTAGCGCAAAACACCAGTGAGCTCTGCCGGTCCCTTGCTATTCGATGCATGAACTCAAAAGCAAATACGAACGAACACGGAGCGCACTCGCTGTTGGAACGGCCCAATCGACGTGTACACGCCTGTGCCCTGACATTTGTGGCACGAGTGGAATCCAGAGTTTGCATCGGCACCTGTGCCGACGCACTTGGGGCACACGGTCGACATCAATCTGCCAAGACACACGATTGCATCTATAAAATCTGCATCAAAGCGAACACCTCGAGTTGATTGGCATTTAACCTGAACATGTTCGCCGGCAGTTTCCTATTTCTTTTATTGTGAAGCCCTATGCTGGGTGTAGTCGCCATAACCGCAACAAATTCAAATTCAAATGTCCAACAATCCAAAACAATACCGCAGTGATCTGCCTGTAATAGCAGTCTTCATAGCTTTAATCGAGACTACTGTGCATGTACGCTGCTGGTCACGTACATATTGATACCGTCCGACTGACATGCCACGGACCTACATGCTACATTGTCGCCGAGGACTGATCCATAAACTGGAACTGTACGTCGCATTTGCTTTGCTTGCACTCTACGCATACTTAAAGTACTGTACAATGTAATGGCGACGATGAAGGTGCTGCAGGACTCGACCGTAGCCTGTAGCGCACGACCCGTGCAAGGCGCATTAGCTGTAGTAGGCCTCTCGGCTGCGGACCAGCGGGACGCTGCCATGGCGGAGCACCGTTTGCCAGCGGGTTTCTGGGCGAGCTTCACGTTGGCGAGTATCGAAATGCAGCAGCCAGGCATGTGCGGCGCGACCACCCAAATGGCCTTCCAGCAGAAAAGGGAGCTTTTGAAGGCCTTCTCGTTCACACACTTCACAGACTGCGAGCGTGGTTCCTCCTAGAACAAGAGCGCGGCCACGGAGATGGAGTCGCGCGCGTGGCGTGGCGTTAATTCGAGAGAGGCCTCGACATCATACCTGCGTGCTGCCCTTTGCGGCCGGGCTCGTACAGTACGGAAGCTCGCTGCTCGGTCCGCCCCCAATCCAAATCCACGGCCTCAGCCCTTCTCTTGCCTTGCGGAGACCGTCCAGTTCGTCACCGCCTTCCTCACCGGAATCAACGAGGGTCTCCGCTGTTGTTGACAGGGCAATTGAGCGAAGGAGCGTCGTCGCCGCGGCGCTCTCTGCTGCTGCTGCCGCCGGCAATCTCGTCCAGCGGATCTCCGTCGAGGATCCCGCGCAGGCCCCACCCCACCCACCACAGCGTCGCGAGCTCGCTGGGCCTGCTTTGCAATCGCTGCTTGTCCGCAAAACCAACTGCGGCGCAGAGGCCCGGCGCGCTATGCGATACACCAAGAGCCGGGCCACGGCGATCAAGTCGCGCGCCATGTGAAGTGGTTGCTGTTGGAGCTCACCACACCCTGATGACCTGGAGAGGCTCTCTCCGTGCCTACAGCGCAACGCAGCGTCCGACCGCATGGACGAAGCTCACAGCGTACTCACGGAGCAGCCGGCAGGCTTGCCATCGTGCACTGGCGCAGGGCCATTGCCAACGATGCCCAAAGGCCCCGGTGCATTAATCTGGCCGTCGTCGGCGACGAGACTTCGTAAAGGGCGTCGGCTCTTTTTCGCTAGGTCGCTCGCTCGCGCGCGCCCAACGCGCTTGCATTCCTGAAGTGTAAGGAAGGGCTACCGCCACGCGCGACCAACAAGGCTGCAGCCAACCTGGCGGCGATCTGGCCATAACACCACTGACATTGACGAATGCCGTTTTCTCGGCGGCGGCGAGAAGAGCCACGCAGGCACCGCCCCGAAAAGGAGGCCAGCGAGGGAGGAGACCAACCGCAAAGGCAAGGCCCATGGCGGGCGCTGCGGTTGGAGCGTGTGGGGACGTCCATGTGAGGGCGTCCAAACGCGCTCGAAAGACGGCGCCGTGTTATCACGGTGCAGCGTTCACATCGCCAGGAGCAGATCCGGTCCGGGCTGTAATTGCCTTTGCGCGACCAGGCGCTTGCCTTTGCGCCCGCGTTAAAAGCCCTTTCCCATGCACGCGCCAGGTCGGGTACCTAGAAATTTGAATTCCGCCAATGGGCGCCCGGCCTCGGTGCGCGGGAACGACCGCGATTGGTTCATCGCTGCCTGCTCTCTTATCACGCATCCTCCCAGAAAAAGAGCTTTAGGATGGGCTTGGGACACGCGAAGGGATCTGGCGTGCAGCAACTGGGCGCCAGTTGTTCCTTTGCAACCGCATCGACCGCCCATGATAGGATGGCCGCTTGGCCCAAGCGCTCTGGGCAAGCAAGCTCAGCCCTTACGAGCGCAGGTTTCTATAGCCTGCCGACGGATGAAGACCATCAACGCTTTCGCCGCCAGCGCGAACCCGCCAAATCAGGTTGACACGTGTCTCAAGAGAACGGGCTTCGGTGGAGTGGAGCACACAATTGGACGCGATTCATTCCATTGTGCTCCCCTACCCGCGCGGCTGCCCCTTCTTTCCCGTCCAGGCGTCTTGTCCGCCCGAATTGCGAGGGGGGCGAAAGTGAGTGGTCGTCCTGCGCTTGCATTGTGTTTCCTACCAGGCCGTTGGTACTCGCTTCGTCTTCGTCTTCGCGGTGCCCGTCTCGCCAAGGGCCCAAGTATTTTTTCTGCCGGAGTCGAGGCAGTTAGTTTTATGGCCTCCACGTCCGCGTCCTCGGCGTCCCAGTCCACCAGCAGCAGCACCATGCAGCCGCAAGACCCCAGCGCCGCCGCGCTCGACGCCTCCGCCGCACAGGCCTTCAACTACGACCCGTCCTACCAGCAGTACGCCCAGGAGCGCGCGCTGCACGACCAGGCCGTGCACAACTCCATGGCCGCCGTGAGCGGCTCGGCCCCCTCGGCCAAGACCAAGATCGCCAAGAAGGAGCCCTCGTCGGCCAGCACATCCCCCACCAGCGTGGCCAAGGTGGCCGGTTCGTCCGCCACGTCGGCCACGGCCGCCTCCACTTCTTCGGCCTCCGCCGCCAAGACCGCGGACGTCCCCGCTCGCAACGAGTCGCTCAAGTCTAACCGCCTCTGCACCATGCCAGGCTGCACCAAGCGGGTGCGCTCCAAGGGCCTGTGCAAGGCCCACGGCGGCGGCCGTCGCTGCATGGTCGACGGCTGTGAACGAAGCAGTCAGGGCCAGGGTCTCTGCATCCGTCACGGCGGCGGCAAGCGCTGCACGCAGCCCGGCTGCACCAAGGCCTCCCAGTCCAACGGGCTCTGCAAGGCTCACGGTGGCGGCCTGCGTTGCCAGAGCCCCGGATGCACCAAGAGCAGTCAGGGAGGAGGCTTCTGCCGCGCCCACGGTGGTGGCCAGCGATGCGAGAAGGAAGGATGCAACAAGGGCGCCCAGCGCGGCGGATTCTGCGCCGGCCACGGCGGCA
This sequence comes from Phytophthora cryptogea, assembly GCA_000468175.2. Taxonomy (NCBI): domain Eukaryota; phylum Oomycota; class Peronosporomycetes; order Peronosporales; family Peronosporaceae; genus Phytophthora; species Phytophthora cryptogea. The sequence goes on from KV743685.1 coordinate 4,375, forward strand.
GCCGCTTCTGCCAGCACCCGGACTGCACCAAGAACGATCGTGGCGGAGGTTTCTGCGCCGAACACGGCGGTGGCAAGCGCTGCGACCATCCTGGCTGCAACAAACCCGCCCGCAAGAAAGGAAAGTGCTCGTACCACGCCAACGCCGCCAAGGGCAAGCTTCCCAAGGACCAACTAGCCACGGCCGGCGTGCCCGGAGCTTCCATGCCGCAGCACATGATGGATATGCGACAGATCACCACACCGACGTTCGCGATGGGTGTCAAGGATTTGCGTGGAGACCCGCACGTTGCCGGCCAAGTTGACGCGCAGCGTGCTTCCTACGTGCAGCAGCGAGTGGAGATGGACATGCGATACAAGGGCTACGAGGCGCAAACCAACGCCGGCCAGTACTTGCAGATCCACGCCGACCAGCGATCATATGAGCCCATCAGTCTGCAGGCTGGCGGTGCCCAGCGCCACTACATGTCAGTTGACAACGGCTCGCTGCCTCCGGTCTCTGGCAGCATGTACAAGCCTACCACTGCGATGGACCGCCAGGCGTACGCTTCGCGTGGCCCGGAGCAGATGAAGAACCCGTACTCTCAGCACTGGGCTGCCAAGCCCGAGATCCCGCAGCACCACCCCGATGGACGGGTTGACTATTTCGATGTGAACAAGGAGCAGCCGCAACAACAGCAACCAGGACACCACCTGCCATACCCGGCACAATCCGCGCAGTACCACCACCACCTGAACGCCGCCGACTCGGCCGCCGCTGCTGCCGCCTACGGCCAGCAACAGCCTGCCCAGCGTGCATACTATAGCCAGCAGCCCCCGCAAGCTCCCGCGTCCGGTGGCCAGCAAGCGCCCCAGCAGCAGCAGCAGCCCAACATGATGTATTACTCGGCTAACGGGTACCCGCAGCACCAGATGCACGGCATGCAGCAGCAGCAGATGCAGATGTTATAAGCCAGCAATGCATGCCACACTGCAGTCGCTGAACGAGTTTGCTTCTTGCACGTCGCGCTATATGAGACGGAGCTGACGAACTGAGTGCAAGGCGGTTGTGAGGAGACTGCACGCTGTAATAGAGATAGAATCAACCGCAATGGATCGGAGCTCCTCGTGCCCGACGAAGCGGCAGAAGTGTTTCGTGCCGTCGGATAGGGAACGTAGCCTTCATCCCTACCAGTTTTGACCACGCTAAAGGAAGGGTCGAGCAAGAAAAGCATTTATCCACTTCAACATCGACACCTTTGACGTTATCGATTGAGTCGCCCTTGAGTGCTGCCCATGTACAGCGGCACCACCGACATCTTGCAAAAGGTGACAGCTCGCCCTTCTCTTGACTGTACAAGCTCGGACTCTTTCGGTGCGGTGTCCGTCAGAGATCGAGCAGCGCCGGCCAAAGGCCGCACGACGGAAGGACGGGCTTCTCATGGTAGTTCACATTAGCTCTAATAGTCTGGGCTTACACTGAATTGCGCCGGCGTGGAGGCCCGCCGGGCCAGCACAGCGGCCTCGTCCTCGTCGTCCTGGTTGCTGAGCTCCTCGGCGTCGTGCTGCAGTCTCGCGGCGAAGCTCGTGGCCCGTCGTCGGGGCGCCACGGCCGCGGGGCGTCTTCTACTTGGACTATCTATTGACACAGCGGCTGTGGGTCCCCGCACGTCCTCGAGCTTGGCGTTGCGGGCCGCGCCGCCCCGTCTCGACTGCAGCTTGGCCTTCAGGTACGTGCCGATGGCCGACGTGGGCAGATGCAGCGGCCTGGGGGACGACACGCGGGGCGAGCCGGCCGCCTCCTGGCTGTCGTCCAGGGCCACTCGGAAGCTGCCCTTGCCGGCGTAATACTGACGGTAGCACTCGACCAGCTCGTGCTCCATGCCCGCGTACGTCTCCAATAGCTGCGCGGCCGACGCCTCGTTGCCCGGCTCGTACGTGCGCAGTAGGCGCTCCATCTCAGCTCTGTACGTGGCCACGTCCTGCTGGTTGTCGCCCCGGCCGCGGGGACTGCTCTCGAGCGCACTCTGCGGTCGCATGGGATGTATGAGGAGGATCCGGCGAAAAACGTAATGGCGCTTGGGATGAATCTCTGCGGAGCCCAGTTCTATATTTCGTTTTTTCCATCGACTTTAAAGCTTCAACGAGACCTTCTAAGGAGGAGGCATCCTGACTAAGTTAGACGCTATTAGCACATGGAGCTTTTGATTGTTTGGTCTCAGTTACTACCGGTAGGGATTCACATGCTGCGGTGGAAAGCATGTGAGCTGGTAGTGTAGCGACTTGGGCCATTGGTATCTGCCCGATTTGCTACAAAGATCCATCTTATGAGTGCAGGCTCTGGGCTTCATGGAGTAGCGTCTGGAAGCAATGCATCAGAGTGGCGATGCCTGTTCGCAGCCCTTCGTCTCGCTGAGGAGAAGCACGTTGCGTCGCGTGAGCAAAATCGATTAGGCGGATGTCTGCAGCGTAGGCCTCTGACTCAATCCCGCCATCGTTGACAGATTCTTCACTGTCGTACAGAAAGAGGAGAGAGCTAGCGATGAACTCCGTCCCTTGCTGCTCATCGAACCACAACTTGAGCAGCTCAAGGCGACGTAGGAACTAGAGACAACGACAGCATCAAATAGTGAAGCACAACACATACACACGAACAAGAGAGTCAGTGGGTGGGTACTAAACTTGAGAGTCTCAACACCACAATGAACATGCAGTGAACGTACCGATTCCAGCAGTTTGATAGTCTTGGGTGTGTCGTCCGGAGGAAAATAGTTGCGGAAGGCCGGTGCGAGCTCGTCCACACAAGTGATGCCGCGACCAAAGTGCTTGTCGAACTCGACATAGCGCTGCAGCTTCGGGTGGAACACCTTGATCCCTTGGATTCGAAACCCCACCGTCTCCTGGATCGGAAACTTGGACTTCTCGTATGCAATCTTCTCGGCCGACGCGTCGTCTTCGTAGGACCGAGTGCCCATTTTGACGTCCATAATGCTCGGCCACTTCCTCCCCCACGTCAAGTCTTCCAGCGCCAAATACTCTGCACCCCACCACGAAACACAAAAACCACATTACCACACATCCACTGGATCCCTAAACTGGTCAACTCTGTCTTGTGCGTACGTCCAGGATGCAGTCCATTGACAGGGACCTCCTGTCCGTCCGGGCCTTCTGGGATTTCTACAGTGCCGAAATATGTCGGTAAAAACTTTCTTTGAGCTGCAAACTCTGGCGAATTCTTCTCCGACACGAACACGCGCTCGTAGAAGTCGCGCTCGCGTTGTCCTCGCTGTTTGCTCTGAAAAGGTTTCAAGATGCGGCCGTTGTGGGCCTTCAGACCTATTCCAAAGAGTTTAAGAAGACGATATTCACATCGTTAGAATATTGGATAACTGCGCATTTACTCCAGCTATTGCAAGCTCTTTTACTCGTCTTGGACGTGGCGTGGCCGCCCACTTGGTGCGCCATCTCCACGAAGCCCTCCATGCTGCGTTTTGTGCCTATAATTGTGATAAAGTCCTGCTATAACTGATCCCGAATCTTATTTGAGCTCTATTTTTGTGACCAGCATGACCCGCGTGCTGGTGCTGGGGGCCACGAGCTACATAGCGCAGTTCGTTCTGCAGCGACTTCTGCAGAATGGACCAAATCGTGTAGCTGACGGAGAAGAACTGGGAGAAATTTGTGCAGTGGCGTGCACAATTCGCAGTCCGCCGTTTTCGCCACTTCCCACTGGGTTTGTGACGGATTCGGACTCTGCAACACAGTCGAAGGCATCTGTGCGTGTGTACTGGGAAGTGGACGTGTTGGATGTGGCAGCTCTGGAGAATTGCATTCGAGACTTTCACCCGACAGTTGTCATCAATTGCGCTGGTAAAATAGTTTTCCAGAAGTTTACAAATTGATAGTTGGTACTGAGCTCTGTTGTTTTGTAGCGATCTCGTCACCTGCAGTCTGCCAGAAGAACCAGGAGAAAACGCGCGCTATCAACGAGGTATTTGCAGCACACTTCATGAAAAATGGTGATTCGTTGCCATATTCTGACGTTGGCTGTGTGAAATGACAGCCTCGAGGTCTGGTGACTTTACTGAAACAGCTTCCGTGGCAAATTCGATTTGTGCACTTGTCAACGGACTTTGTTTACGATGGAAGGCAGCCGAGGGGGGAAAGTTACGATGAAGACTCTGCGGTGCTGACGTCGGAGTTGTCAGTATACGGTGCTGGCAAACTTCGTTTCGACCAATATCTGCTAGACCAGAGCTCCGATACCTTTCACGTGCTGGTTCTTCGCATTGCGAATGTTGTTGGCCCGACCGCCCCTCTGTTCCCCGACAGAGGTGCGCCGAAGTTTATGCAGTGGCTGCACCAACAGCTCTTCCAGTCTGAAACTACTGGAACACCGCTGAAGCTGTGGAGTGACGAGTTCCGCTCGTATCTGTATATCCACGACTTGGTCACGATCCTTTTCAAGTTGCTGTCAGCCAAAACTGAGACGTTCACGACCCTTGTCAACGTCGGTACGTTTGCTACTACTCGATATGTGTACCATTTGCAAAGCACACTAACAACAACATGTAGGTGGAGTGGAAGCACTGTCACGCGTTGAGCTTGCCCACAAGTATCTTGCTGCCTGCGCAAAGCACAACCCCAAGGTAGTGGCTACGGTGAAGAAAAATATCGTGCCCACTGCTCGGGCACAAATTGACTTGGGGTATCCGTCTCCGCTTAACACGAAGCTGAGCACAACACGTCTCGCCAACCTGCAGACTCGCTTCGAGTGGACAACAACCGATCAATTCTTGGATGAGATCAGCCGCAGTTTACTCTGAAAAAGGAAAACGCTGTGATGTTATTTGTCCAAGACATTACTGTAGTATTAGTCGTTGTCGATAGCGTTGGGGTAAGTAAAGAAAGAGATGACCAGAACGATGCCACCAAGTGTAGTCGTCATACCTACAGAAGAAAGCACGCCCCACTCGCGCTATTGAATGACCATTCCACTTACTGGATCTCCATCACATTGCCCATGCTCTGCCGCCCCTTCTCGAAAGCTTGCACAATGGGATCTTCGTCGTAGCCCTTGCTGTCAGACGTTGGCGTGTAGACGAAGTCCGGGTCGCACAGGGCAATTGCGTTGCATGCTTGGCTCGGGCTCTTTCCCTCGCGCATCAGCGACACAAGCTCATCAAACTTGGACGATAGCACGTCGCAACGCGCCCTAGGCGGCAGGACCGTGCACATGGTTTCGAGTGTCATTTTCGCTTCGCGCAAAGCCTTCTCGTTGTCCATGGCATGCTCCAAGAGATCAGCGGTGTACTCACAGAATAAACAGCCCACCGACATTGTCTTATCCGTCGGCACCTCTTCCACCTCTGCCAGCCCGCAAGCTGCAATTCGTGTACAGATAGTCTCCACATCTTCGTCCCTCTTCAGTGAATCAACGATCACGTCCTGGTGCTTCATGAGCAGTTCACATTCGCTAGACTCTGGGATGAGGCGGCACACCGAGTTGATTTCGCGTTCAAATATCGCCAAGCTGTTCGGGCGAGTAATCAATGACGCAAGAAGCAACGTATTCTGCTGGCACGATGCACACCTCGAGGGCAGGAAGTCCGACCCCTTAAAGTCAAACAGTCCCGAAACCAGAGAACTGGTACTTTGAACTGCCGTGCAGAATTTAAGAGCCTGGCAAATTTCTTGGGGTTCCTTTCCAGCCTGTAGATCGGTCACTGCCTCATCGAACATCTTTAGATCGTTGTGACAGGTATCATCAGCAGGAAGAAGCTGGCAAACGATGCCTGCAGCTTCACGCATCTCCTTGACTTGCTCGGGCTTCTGGTCGAGCGCATACTTCAGTACAGTAACAACACCATTGCAATAGGCACACGTGCTGCTTCCCTCGTCATCACTACGAACGGCAATCATGTCAGCTGATGGCATGGCAAGCTTAGACATGGCAGGATTGGAATCCACCGTGCAGTACTTCAGATCGTGGCAAATAGCCTTCGGTTGTTCTCCCTTCTGAAGAGAGTCCACCACAGTATCGAATTGCTTGACGAACGAGTGGCACTGGTTGTCGCTCGGAAGCATTCCACAAACAACATCAGCAATTTGTCGAATCTGCTCGATCTTACTCGGGTCTTCTGCCACAGCCACCTCAATGACGGACGTCACTTGCGTGCAGAAGAAACAACCGTCAACCGATACCTCCATCGATTCTTTCACCATTTCAACCAGCACCGGGTCATATGCCGACAAATCGTTGGAAATTGAGGCAGGAGCAGGCAACGTGTTGTTTGCCGAGCAGTAGCTCATCGAAACACAGATAGCATGCGGGTGTGTTCCGTTCTTGAGAGAGTCCAGCACGAAGTCAAGCTTTGCAACGTACTTATGGCATCCCGACTCCTCACCGATAAGCGCACAGGCAGTGTCTGCCAACTGCTTAATCTGTTGAATCTTTGTGGCGTCTTGTTCATACGCAGCTTGGATGAGAGTTGTCACGTAGTTACAGAAGAAGCACGTCTTCGTGTCACCTTCGGTAGCATTAGGCTGACTTGCGACAACCAGAGCTGACACAGTGTCAGCTAAGGAATACTCGTCAGCGATAACGTCCACCTCCCTCGTGCAAAGACCAATGGTCTTGCAAATCTCGTGCGGGCATTTTCCCTCCTTTTCGAGCTCTACGATCCTGTCAAAATTCTTGTCGACTTCATCACACTTGCAGTCCGGCTTTGCCAACTTACACACGTTTGTCAGAATGGTCTTGACGATCGGCAGCTTGTCCGGTTCGGTTTGATTGACGTGATGAATGGCAATGGCAACGTGAATGCAGAAGGAGCACCCATGGTTGTGTGACGGACGCTCTTTTGAGCTCAAAACCACCACGTTGTCTTGACTGTCACCGAGAGCTAACTGTTCACCCACAGGGGCAGTGCAAAACTCCAACTCAGTGCAAATCGCCTTCGGGCTCATGCCCTTTGTGATCGAATCAATGACGAGGTCGAACTCTTTCACGTAAACGTGACAGGGGTTCTCTTCACCAAGCATATCACAGATCATGTCTGCGTATGCACGGATCTGGCGAATATCCGTACCGTACTGCTGGAGTGCAATTTTCGCGACAGTAGTTGCGAATTGGCAGTACGTACACTCCGTGGCATTTCCAGGTGGCCATTGTGAAGCTACAACCACACCCTTCATTTCGTCTGCAATCGAAGGAACATCGTTTTCCAAGCCTTGCGGCTTGTTGCAAACCCCAAGTGACTTGCAGATCTCGTGGGGATGCTTCCCCTGTTTTTCCAGCTCCACAATTTTGTCGAAGTTTTTGTCCACAACATCGCACTTGCAGGTTGATGGCACCAGTTGGCACACATTGGTTAGAATGGTCTTCACGACCGGCAACTTTTCAGGAGATGTGTGGTTGACATGGTGGATCACCATTGCCACTCGAGAGCAGAAGAAACAACTGCCGTGGGGATGAGGACGAGGAGGGTGCGGAGGGTGCTCGCCTTGTGGCATCCTTCCAATTTCACCACGCTTACCAGGTCCATGGTAGCCGTGACGTCCTCCAGGTCCTTCCATGCCAACATGCGCATGATGTCCGTGTCGGCCATTTCGCATCATTCCAACACGAGGGTTTTCATCCATATGGGGGTGGCCACCCATACGCTCAGCGGAGCAGTATTTCAGAGCCTTGCAAATATCACGAGGGTGCACTCCCTTCTTCAAGGAGTCAATCACCGTGTCCAACTTGTCGACATACGCGTGGCACGGGCTATCGTCTCCTAACATGCCGCAGATCATGTCGGCGTACTCGCGGATTTGGTCAATCTGTTCAGGCTGTTCTTGCATGATCACTTCCACAACCGTAGTAGCTGCATCACAGTACACGCACGTTTTATCATCTCCCTGCATCCGATCCGATGACGGCATGCTAAGCACGGGTTTCTGGGTGCAAAAGCCCGCAGACTGGCAAACTTCGCGGGGGCGTTGGCCTTGCTGTACCAGCTCGACTATGCGATCAAAGTTCGCTTCCACCTCCTGGCACTTGGCGTCTTCAGAAGTCAGCTGGCACACACTCCCCAAGACGGATTTCAGCATTGGAAGTTGTTCAGGGAACAGATTGTTAACCTGGTAGATAACTCCGGCTACGCGGGAGCAGAAGAAGCACGATTGATCGTTCTCAAGGAACTCAGCCGTAGCCAGAGCACCGTCTTCAATCACTTCTGGCTCGTTCGGATACGCTGGGACATCGGAGATCTGACTGCCACTGTCGGCCGAGCACATAGCGATCCGAGTGCACACCACGAGCGGGTCTGTGCCATGCTTGAGCCAGTCCACAATAGCGTCGTAGTTGTTGAGGAACGTGTGGCACATGGAGTCCGCCGCCATGGCATCGCACAGGTCTCCAATGATGGCTCGGACCTGTTGCACCTGCTGCACTTCCTGGGCCAGCGCCTGATCCACCATCTGCACGAATCTCTGGCACAACTTGCAGGACAAGTTGTCGGTTCCTTCCAAGTCGGCGACTGTGGTCATGATGTCGCACACCTCGTCGTCCGTCTTGCCTTTCTGCAGGAACTTCCTCACGGTTACTTCCGAGCTCAACACACGGTTGCACTGTCACACACAAAACCACAACATCAGTTCTCCCTCCACTTCAGCTCACCAGCCAATTAAACGGCACCTGTTCCACCAGTTCAGGACGCTCGAGATCCTCGCACGACGCCCCACCCCAAAGCTGCAGCGACACGACGTCGAACGCTGAGCGGAAGTACTCGACGAGCGTCTCCGCCTGCTGCTGCAGCTCGTCTTGCTCGTGGATCTTCTCCAGCGCCTTCAAACACGCCGTCTTGCGCGGATCCTCTGCCTCCGCCTGGATCACCACAATGATGCCCGCGTCCTGGGGCTCCCCGAGGCTGAAGAAGCGCTGAATCAGCTCACTGGAGCGCTGGAAGTGCTCGTTCAGCGTCGCCATGAGCCCAGCGACCCCCTCCTCCTCCTGTTCGTGATGGCAGGGCATCTCCTCGCCCTGGTGGTAGCCCAGACCCTGACGCCCGCCGTGCGATGCACTTGCGACGGCCGCGGAAGCCGCCAGACTCAGCAGCAGCGCGTGCACTGGCCGCATGTTTCCTCTCTCCTTGGAGCTTCTTCTTCAAGCTGAGCGAATCCTGTTTGAAGCGAGGGCGTGTGACTCCAGTGGAAGGGGACGGATGACACGACGGGGAGGAAGTGCGCATTCCACTATGTCCCTCTGAGTTTTGGTTGAGCTTAGTGAAATGAGGTGAGAAGAGGTGGTTGGGCGTTTCGTGTGTGCCACGTCGGAACGGGTGCTGCCTTGAAAATGACTGGGATCAGATGGAAGGAGGGGAGTCACCTTTAAGAAACTGGTCGCGGAAGGAATGCTGGTAGAAAGACTCGCGCAAGTTGAAGTGGCCAGCCAATCAGCTGCGAATATGCACCAAAGCAGATCTGCAGCGTTTCCTGTTGCAGTTCATTCATTCATTTTCTATTACGTTTCTTATCGTAGTTATTTGAAAACAGGAATCTAACTCACGTTTATCATCACAGTGAGCTTCAAGCTGCCACTTTGAGTCGATCGAGGAACCCACAGCAACAACGAACCTCCACCCGTTCCAGGAAGACTGAGAAACCCAGGACGCCACCGATCCAGATACAAAGTCTTGCCTCCCAAAGCAGCCACGTCCGAGGTCCATGTCACGGTCTCACCTGCTGTGACCGCTACCTTGTCGAACTTGTTGCCACCAGAGTGAATGATCACGGTGACATCTTTCGTGTCAACACTTTGAAAGGTGATAGTCACGGTGCCATCGCCAACCTTGGACCACTCGCCAGTACTGTTAGCGAAAGCGCGCCCAACTGTTTTCAGACCTAGTGCGTCTTTCGCACTCCCATCGTCGATTTCACCGGTAAATTTGGTCGGACCACAAATGGTCTGAAAGTACTCAGACGCCACGCTCGCGATGTTGGTCAGATCCCAAACAGCGTAAAAAGTGAGCGCTTTGTCGGCGATTTTATAAGCGTACTCCTTTGCGGAGAGGAGGGTTCCGTTGTGGCTGGTTCCTGAGCGGATCAAGTCGTCCATGATACCACCGAAAGTCTTGCGCAGTGTATCTCGCGTCGCGTAAGCTGTGCCCTCGTCCGAATTCTCGAGCAGCTCCTCCATGCAGTTATTCGTAACGGTGGGGATTTCGCTGAGCACGAGATTCGACTGACTTATCGCCACACGGATGTCGGCCTCAGAGATCTCCGGCTCCTGCTTTCGCAGATCTGCTACGCCCATCCAGGTGCGGTCGAGTAGGCGCTTCATGTTGTATCCGCAGGTGGAGTTCGACTTCAGTGCCGATTGCAGCGAAGAGATGTCCGAAACATTCAACGATTCCATCGGTTTGTTCAGCGTGATTCTCATCATGAAGGCTGTAAACGCGGCCCAGCTGGAAACAATCGCACCCTTGTCGTTCGCAACTTCTTTCACGAAGAGCTCGACCGTGTTGGTCACCCTATCGGTTGTCCTGATACTCTCCGATACATGTATACCCAGGCACATGCAGATCGTGATCGGCAAGTCGAAAACAACATTGTCGGTCTGGTACAGAATCGCTTCGAGATACTTTTCTGTTGTGTGTGGGTTGGATACTTTGATGGTGCGGACAAATTTGGCCAATTGTTTCACCAAGTTCATCATCTCTTTGCCGCACTTGAAGGCCGTCTGCACACCCTGCGCCATCAACTTGAACTCGCCGTATAAACCGAACGTGGCGAGTGAGAGTGCCGATTGTGCAATGACGGAAACCTTGGACACAAGTTCATGCGCGCAGTCATCGTTCTGCCGTATGCACTCAAGACCACATCGAACGGGGTAGGCTAGTGGGCATTCTGCCCAACAAATGTCGTGATGGTTGTCGAATTCTAGCGGGCAAGTTTGCCCAAGGTGGGTCTCTCGGTAGCATGCACTGTCAGATGCACTTTCGAGAGCAGGACCCACCCAATTGCTGTAGGTCGACTCAATCGTTGAGATGGTTGTGACACCCAATGAGCCGGAAGCAGCTCCTGGCCAGCTGGTAGTGGCTGCTCCCTCGTCGGCGCTGTCAAGAGATCCCTCCTCCTCGTCATTTCCGTCTAGTAGGTCATCGTTATTGTGATCCAAAGACGAGTAGTCATCGCTGTCTGAAGATCCAGTGTCGTGGCTCGAAGACGCAGCGATAGAGACGACAGACACAGGGATGTGCGTTGTGGCATCACGGAAAGTGTAAATTTGCGCAGCAGAGGATGTTATTCCGGTACTCAGCAGCGCAACTGCTTGGATCAACTTGAGCATCTTGGTCTCGCGAGCTTTCGACCACAATGTAAGGTAGAAATTGTGATGTGCCCGCAAAATGAACAATGGACGCAAGGTCTGTATATCGAAGTTGATCTTGCCCTAGGCAATAGGTTTGGTCACAAAAGTTTGCTACAGCGAGGCATTCACTGTTCGTAAAACGACAGACACTACCCACAGTGTGGGTCACACCGTATACCAAAGCTGCCAGGAAAGGCCGAGCTACGGACGTGGACAAGCTCGCACCGTGGACTGGTGCCCTCATGAAGTGCACGACTTTTAGGTTGTCGATTCCGGTGCAGAGTCCCACAAGATAGTTCCCTTGGATCAGTTGCTTCAATTAGCAGATGTTCGCTTGACCGCGCAAGTTGATAGCATATCACTCACAGCAAACAACCCAAGCAAAATGTACATTGCACTGCGATACTCACACGTATCGATTACTTGCCGCCCGATCTCGAGCTGCAAAAAGACGCAAACTTCAGGATGCGCGACTCAGATGTGCTGTGTACATGTAAATGCCTCGGTTGGTCTCAGACTGAGCCCGTCTCAACCAGGCTCGCTCGCCATACCCAATGCAGTCTGCTTGCCGTTCAGCATGAGAAGTTTTGCGGCCTTCATGTCCTGACGATTCACTACATGCAGATGTATTTTTCAAACATCTTTTTCTAATCGATGCAAGTCTGCGGGAAGTGATTAGAGACGATTGATTACCGCTTCTGCTTGGTGCCACGACGTTGGACCAAGCTTTCACCATGACGACGATAAGTGAGACGCGACCACAAAGCCCGTCTCATGCACAGCATTTCTTTCGTCGTGCCAACGCTGCACTGCGGTGAACTCGCAAACTAAGTCAATTAGGATGTGTAAGCAACATGATCGCGGTACGATGTCACGCTTGTGCGTCACAACTATTAGCGGACGCGAGGAGACAGCGCTGTTCACAGGCAAGGTGAACTTCATCATGAAGGGTGGTGTGTCCGAGTAGACAATCCTCGTTCAAGTTTTTGTTGTCCGTAGAGACAGCAGTACCGTACGATCGATCGATACGACTAGTAGGGCATATCTGCCAGTTTTATTATCAAGAAATACCGAAGTCTTCGGACCATTTTTCTCGTGGTACTAGTTGATAAATTATAGTCTATTCTTTTCTTTCGATTAATAGTTACTGTACTGTACTTCGACTAACACCTAACATAAATAGAGATCACCTTCATTTAACTAACTAACGTTGAGCATTGCGTTAAGCTGCAGATTCCCGCCCTGAGTAGACCTGGGCACCCACAGCAACAATGAACCGCCACCCGTTCCGGGTAGACCCAGGATGCCCGGACGCCATCGATCCAGATACAAAGTCTTCCCTCCCAAAGCCGTCACGTTCGAGGTCCATGTCACGGTCTGACCTGC